>JAHWFP010094980.1:668-106614 GCA_023313725.1 Lithobius niger | reverse complement strand
CCAAAACAAGCAATAAACGCCCATAATTAGATTTCAAGAAAAAAGAAGTAAAACAGTTATTTGGCCATCAAGCAAAATAGCTAAAATAAAAGGTTTTACAGCATTTTTATTCCAAATAAAAACGCATGTGGCAACTCTACTTGGTGGGGTGGGGGGGGGGGGACAAAACAAGCAATAAACGCACATAATTAGATTTCAAGGAAAAAGAAATAAAACATTTATTGAGCCATCAAGCAAAATAGCTAAAATAAAGGGTTTTACAGCATTTGTATTCTAAATAAAAACGCATGTAACAACCCTGCTTGGTGGGGCCGGGGGGACCAAAACAAGCAATAAACGCCCATAATTAGATTTCAAGAAAAAAGAAATAAAACATTTATTTGGCCATCAAGCAAAATAGCTAAAATAAAAGGTTTTACAGCATTTGTATTCCAAATAAAAACACATGTGGCAACCCTGCTTGGCGGGGGGGAAACCAAAACAAGCAATAAACACCCATAATTAGATTTTAAGAAAAAAGAAATAAAACATTTATTTGGCCATCAAGCAAAATAGCCAAAATAAAGGCTTTGACAGTATTTGGATTCCAAATAAAAACGCAAAAGGAAAATATCCATGTGGGGGGGAAGCCACTTGTATGGCGGCAGTACAACGTAGTTTCTGCGGCCTCTTATCCCTGATACTCTGTAGAAATCGAATGACCCAATGTACATACTGAATTAACAACTATCCAGTATTGACATCTAATCGCCACACCACTCTCTGCACAAAAGGCCTAGTAACGTTATTCGACAGGAGTTCCCAGTTTACAGTACTGTATTTATTTTAATTGGCTGAGTTTAATTACCGATTTAGTAACCTTGGTTAATGCTGCATGTTGCCCTTCAGCTACTTACTGCCGTTGCACACAAAGTTGTGATTCATGTGACCTGATGTCCCCAGGGCAGGCACTATTGTGTGATATGTAGTATACTGTAGTACTGGTTGGTCCGTACACATGTACGTGACAGTAGTTAGGTGCATACCACCTGATACATATCATACGATACAGTTTGTTCTTTTTTTATTCGCTTCGTTCGACACCACTCGTTCTTTTTGTATTTCATAACGACATGCCACGCATGAACCTACATCAACGTATCAATATTATTAAATGGTATTACCAAAACGATACAATATCAGACGTTTTGGTTATGTGGCAAGCTACATATCTTAGCCACCTCCATGCCGGTGTACAGTGGCCCATTTGGCGGAGAAATTTGAAACCACAGATGCGGTGGAAAATCAACATAAGGGCCATTCTGGCCGTAATCGAACGGCACGAACGATTGAAAATGCCGCCGAGATCCACCAAGTGTTGCTTGATGAACAAACGACGTCCCAGCGTTAGTTGGAACGACAAACGGGTGTGCCACTGCTTTCAGTTAATAGGCTGATTAAGGACGTAGGTTTGAAGGTGTACCATCCACGGCGTCTCCACGCCTTAAACAAAGATGTTCCCTATCGACGCATTCAGTTCTGCGAGGAATTCCTAGATTTCTTAGCAGATGATCCACAGAACGTGGAACGGATATTATACTCCGATGAAGCCAAGTTTCATCTGAATGGCAGAGTTAATCGTCACAACTGCATATTTTACAGTGATGACAGCCCACACGTCACTATGGCGGCATTCACGCCGTCACTTGGCATCAATGTTTGGAGAGGTATATGGGCTGTGGGGGAAGGCGTCATTGGCCCATTCTTCCTTGATGGAACAATCAATGGTGCAGTATATCGTCAGCTGCTAGAAGACAGGATTCTGCCAGCTGTACGGGAAAAGTGTCCCGCAGATATTATTTTCCATCAAGATGGTGCATCACCGCACTATGCAACACAGGTGCGAGACCTTCTTGATGACCAATTTCCCAACAGCTGGAGCTGGATTGGTAGAAGAGGTGCGATGGAATGGCCCGCGTGTTCGTGCGATCTGACGCTTATGGACTTTAGTGTGTGGGTAATAGTACGGATTTGTTATACATTCAACCAGCCCAGGATATTACAACACTGCAGGTTCTCATTACTGCTGCATTTGAGACATTTACTCCTGACTTATGCACGAAAATATGCTTAAGTGTGGAAAGCAGATGTGGTGAGTGTATCGTTGCTGGAGGAGGGCAGTTCGAGCACCTTCGTTCGTGTCTCAATCACCTGGAACACCTTTTTTTGTCTCTAAACCTTAATGATGACTTAATTTACGTTATAACTGGTTTGAAACAAAATGTTAAACGCCAGCCTTCTAGAGGTTAGCCTATCTGGTCCGGCAATGGGACGGGGGACCGTGCGTTTTTTTTTTTGCTTAATTATTATTTTAAATCTAGGAATTCCTCACAGAACTGAATGTGTCGATCAGGATCATCTTCGTGTAAGGCGTGGATACGTTCCTTTTGTGAATTGTTATTTGAAATCAAAATACTGTAAATGCATTTATTTTAGCTATTTTATTTGAAGGCCAAATAAATGCTTTCTTGTTTCGTTCTATTTGAAATTTAAAAAAATAAATGCAGATATTGTTTGTTTTGTCCCCCCCCCCCCCTCACCAACCAGGGTTGCCACATTCGTTTGTTCCTTTTGCATTTTTATTTGGAATCCAAATACCGTAAAAGCCTTTATTTTAGCTATTTTGCTTGATGGCCAAATAAATGGTTTTTTTTCTTCTTACTTGAAATCTAATTATGGGCTTTTATTATTTGTTTTGGTGGGGGCCCCCCCCCGTCCAACCAGGGTTGTCCATGCTTTTGTTACCTTTTGCGTTTTTATTTGAAAAACAAATAAAAGTTTTCTTTCCTGAGGTCAGAAATAACTTTCATTATTTCTTTACTGAGGTCAGGGATAAGGGTTATAGCGACGGGGAATGGTTGTTGGACTTATAAAAATTCGATTTGTAGCGTTTTTTTGAAACACCCTGTAGTAAGTTACAAAGTCATGCGACCTGCATTGTCACATGTTGTATGGCATGATAAACATTACAATATTGCATAGCTACCTAGCAGTGTGTTAGGGAAAACTAGGAAGGTTAACATTATGGACCAAACTTGAAGTGCACCATTGTGGTGTCTCACTGACGACACCACAAATATCTTCAAAACCAAACTTGATTCCTTCTTGCCGACCATCACCCCTCGGTTTGTGTATAAGAACTGGTGAATTATTTCCACTTCCTCCCAGTATCAAAAGCTACAAGCTTCCTGCTGGTGTTCTTCAATGTCAATGAAAATTACCCATAGTCCGGGGGTTACGGGGATGAATTCTGCATTTTATTCTACAATCAAACCACTTGGCACAGACACTCTTGACGTATTGTGAATTGATTACAAAAGCGGAGCCACGGTCAATTTTCATGAGGGTGTGGGCAATTAAAAATTGCCGTCAAAAATAGCTATCTCGATAAATATCAATATTTCTAAAATACAATGTGTAGCAAAGTTGTAAAATAATGAATTTTGGACAACTTCTATAGAATGACTTTTGATGAAAAAAAGAAACATAAACGTGCTTCGACTTCTTTTCCAATATGACATCATCGCATAAGTGCAAATAGCACACAGACAGGACTTTTCCCAGAAAAGGCACTCTAAAATGAGTTCAACTGTACTTATTGAGACACTTAGGCACGAAGTGATTTTAACGTAATTTGAGCATGCTGAATCCGAACCTGCCCGGTGCCAAGTCGAATTCAATCTCCTAAGCCCGGAATTCAAGATGGCTTCCACAATGGCGACCAAAAATAGTTTTTTGCTTCTAGAGCCTAAACCGTTCTTCTGATCGAAAATAAACGGTTACCAATTATGTTTAGAATAAAATTTCCTTCAGAAAAGATTCCATTCATATTTTTCGTAAAAATAACCTTTCTGCCGAAATTCGTCATTTAAGTTCTATTAGGCCATTTATGTATGCTATCGATACAACCGCGCATATGTGTATTATAATTCCTGATTTTAACCAGCTGTAATGTTAGTTCAAATTAAGATCCACTAACATAATTGGGCTTAAATGAAAAGTGAAGATGTATATTTTCCAACAAGGGTAATTAAAACGATTTATTTTAATTAGAAACTAAGCTACGGCCGTTTATCTACATTGTAGCGTTTTGATTTTTGCATCGTTTTACAATAAGTTCCATCTGCTACAGTAGTCGTTCTAAATTAGATAAATGGCTGTAATTAGGCTTAACTTAAAGATGAAGATGTATATGTTCCAAAAGGGATAATTATATCGAATTATTTTAATTAGGAGCTAAGCTACGGTAGTTTAACTCCGTTGTAGCGCTTTGATTTTTGCCTCCCTTTACGACAAGTTTCATCTTTAAACTGCTGCAGTATTCATTGTAAATTACATAAATGTATGTAATTATGTTTAAATGAAAGATGAAAATATATACATCTTCATTTTTCATCTCAGCCTAATCGCATTCATTTATCTGAATTAGAACAGTTACTGCAACAATTTAAGATGGCTCTTGTAGTAAAACTACCCAAAAATTAAAGCGCTACAACGTAGATAAACTGCCGTAGCTTAGCTCCTAAAGAAAATACATCATTTTAAATACCCTTGTTGAAAATATATCTTCATCTTTAATTTGAGCCTAATCACATCCATTTATCTGAATTAAAACCGCTATTGCAGCAGTTTAAAGATGGAACTTCTTGTTAAATGACTCAAAAATCAAAGCGCTACAACGTAGATAAACTGATATAGCTTAGCTCCTAATTAAAACAAATAGTTTTAATTACCCTTGTTAGAAAGTATACATATTCATCTTTCAGTTAAGCTTAATAACATCCATTTATCTAATTTAGAACGAGTACGGCAGCACTTTAAAAATGGAACTTGTGGTGTCGTCACTTGTCGCACCACAGTATTTAGCAATCCTTAGTTCCCTGTTGTTAATCTGACCCAGCCTAACCTACTAATAGTGGTAGTATGCCATACTTAACTACTGATATGTACCATGTATGATCCCCATAGATGAGACAATTGCATTGGTCACATGACCACTTGTTATAAAAGGCTGTGTAGTCTAATAAACACGTCCATTCCTGTGCTTGCATTAAGTGGGTGCTTGTCATTACTCTGCTGGGGGAACACCACGCAATTAGGCTACCAAGACAGTCCAGAATGGCGACGAGCCACCCCAGTAGAGTATTATTTAAGATTTATTGTAAATTATACCCCCTACCAACCATCTTCAGTGTTCCAAATTTGGTGAGTTGGCAATTTCACTATTTAGGCAAAATAGTTTAGTGCTTGGTATGGGAATATATATAGAAGTTTGTAATAATTGCAACAGGTCAGGCAAGGATCCTAGGATCACTAACAGCCAGCCCAATTTAAAAAATGGAAGACAATATCACATTAAGATATAGATTTGGCCGTGGGAAGGTCAGGGGGATGAGGTAATGGGGACACGAATGCCTTACCACCAAGGTTAGACCTGTCAGGGGCTCTAAGGCCCCCGATGGCATCGCCAATCGTGTTGGACACAGGAGGTGTAGGATTGGCCAGTAAAAAATAAAAGGCAGATGAACAAATGAGACGATTAAAAAGCATCGTTATATAAAACAAGGTATGGTTATGGCAAGTGCTAAACACAAAAGCATCCTCAACTGGGAATTGTCACTACCTAAAAATAAAAAATTCAGAATTAAAAAGCACATAAGGCGCAGGAACTCCAACGTTCTTTTGTAATAAAATAATATATATATATATAAAAAAAAATAACCAGTTTACCACCCAAAAAAATGGACGGAAAACGGAAGGGCATGGGGCCTTCAACACCCTTCCAAATTAGGAGAGGGGTAAAATAAACATTAAAAAAAATTTCTTATGCACAAATTGAAGTAGCTATCCCGGAGGTAGGGGTCGTTTCAAGTACTCAAAAGGGGTTCAGAGTCCAGCGTCCTGCGAAATGCAGAAACCGTTTTTGCTCTGATGATCTCTTCCCTCAGGGCATTCCAGATCGGCACAACCCGCACTGAAAAAAAATGTTTTCGACAATCAAGCCTGGAAGCAGGAACCAAAAGTTTAAATGAGTGTCCCCGTGTACCAATAGTACTGGTTGCCAAGTCAAAAAAATGGAGGTCCACGGCAATTAGATGGTTTAAAATCTTGAACGTAAGAATTAAGTCAAATTTTATTCTGCGAAGTTCAAGAAGCTCTTGGCCCAATTTAACCAGGCGCTCCCGATATGTTACTTCTCCGAGTCCAGGGAGTCCGTTGGTGTAATGCCTTTGCACCTTCTCAATTAAGTCGATGTCGCGTGCAAGGTAGGGTGACCAAACAGGGGTCGCATACTCGAGCAATGGGCGAACGAAGACCTTAAATGCCCAAATTCTGGTTTCAGTGTTTCCAGAAGTAAAACACCATTTTACAATCGCTGCACGACGATATGCTGCAGCACAAATCATCTGGCAGTGAGTGGATGATTTCAGGTCACCTGTAAACGAAATTCTAAGGTCTCGGACTTCCGTAGATGATGGCAACAAAACTTGGCCCAAAGAGTATGTATTAATTCTATCGAGCCCGCCCACGTTGAAGACATGACACTTGTTTATAGAGAGAGGGGGAATTAATTTAAATCTTAAATCTAAAAACTGTTGTTTGAGTGAGGGAACTTTGAGTGGTTCGAATTCATTATAGTTAAAAATTCGTTCCTTATTTGCTAGAACAGTGAGAGATATTGCTTTGCTAATGCACAATTTGTACAAGGTTTGTGTCCCGATGCAACGCGTTGGCGGCTTTCACTTATCGTACTATAATTAGGATAAGCTGATAAAAACGCAAATAAATTGCGCCTTACCATAGCGATGTGCCTTTTCTCTACACTGGTTGGCTGTGAGGTAAATTATCAAGTTAATTACCTTGTTAAGTTTAGTGAAACTTGTTCGGCTTGCAGGTTGCTTAAGGCGGTGGTTTTATTTATTTTTTCTTGAGAAGTAATTAAATAATGGTGTTTAAATCCTAATTATGAAACTTTTTGGGCAAGCAAATTGTAAAATTAGGTAGGCTATGAATTTGGAATTAGGCTTAGTTGTTAAGTAATTCAATTATGGTCTCGAGTGGCTTTAGTAATTTAATTTTGCTAAATTGTTAATAATTTGTTACAGCTTATTACTGGTTGACATATGTATGGCAGTTGCAGGTGAACTTTATGTACCACCTGTAGTGGCCGTCATTACAGACGTTACTTTAGCAAACGACGTAGTTGACGTTGCAATAAATAAGTTATTATTTATTATTTATTGACCCTAATCTTAGCCTAAGTGCTAACGATACAGACTCAGATGATATGGCAAAACTGTCTAGCCTGTTTGTTGAGTTTGATAGTGAATGTGATACGTGGGATAAATACTCAACTTGTATAGATTATTTCTTTAGAGCAAAGAAAGTTGCTGATGTTGATAAATTGGATATTTTGATGGCATCAGTGGGGAAAGTAATGTTTGATAAAATTCTAAATATTATTTCCCCTAAGGTTCCAACCGATTTTTCATATGATGAATTAGTTAAGGCTATTCTTAACGATTTGAAGCGGCTTCCTTCTGTAGTATCGGATAGAATGAAATTCTTCAGAAGAGCTCAAAAGTCTGATGAATCAATATATCAATATGTTTCAGCTCTTAAGCTTTTAAATAAACATTGTGACTATGACAAAATTAAGAACATTAATTGTGAAATGATCAGGGAGAGATTCAATGGAGGAATATTGTCAGAAAGGATCCAAATGGAGCTTTTGAAGAAAACATTAAGTTTATCTGAAACAGTGTCTCTTGCTCTGTCACTGGAATCTGCAAAGGCAGTCCAAGTGGAAATACGTTCAACCATCAAATCTGTAAATTATGCCACGAAAAGAAACAAAACTTTTAAATTTCAACCTAAAACAGGTTCGGATATCACTTGTGGTTGCTGTGGACGCGGCGGCAATGTCAAGTCAAGATGTAAGTACAAGGATTACTTCTGTGGCCGATGTCATACCAAAGGACACCTAAAGGTAGTCTGTAGCAAATGTACCAAAAGTAAAATCAAAATCATCCCAGATTTTTACTCCCAAAAGCAAGGCTAAAAATAAGTACAGCTACCGCAAAAAGATTAATCTGCTTACCAAAAACGAATTAGTGATTCTGAATCTGAAGGTAGTGACATAAATAACAAATTTGATGATTCTACTAGTGATTTAGAGTCCGTAGAGGACTACTGCTTGCAAAACAACACCATTGGAGTGAGCAGCATAACCGAACAAAGTTCAGAACCAGTGCAAACTAATAGAATAGTCATTAACCAAATGAAAATATCTAAATGGTAAATTCCAGTAACTCTGAACGGAATTGAGTTACTTATGGAACAAGATTCCGGTGCAGATGGAACAGTAATCTCCATGGACTGGTACAACAAATACTTTTCCAATGTGCCGTTACAAAATAGCCCACACTCTATAAACTCGTATACTGAAGGGGAGGAATTAGCCATGTTTCAAGTTAACTTGGAAGTAACTGTAAATGGCCAAACCGAGCATTTAGATGCTATGGTTTCCAAACATAAGTCAAATTTATTTGGCAAAGATTGAATTTCTGTATTTTGAGTATGAAATGATACCTTTTTTGGTCTCCAAACTAAATTTAAAAAGGTTAAAAAAGTTAAGTTAAACCCTTCTGTGGTTACCACAAAGGAGATTGAAGAGGGGTTTCCAGAGCTTTTTGGCCTCGGCTTTGGAAAATTCAAAAATTACAAAGCCAAAATACAGTTGAAGGCTGATGCGAAACTGGTTTATCGCCGAGTTCGCCCCGTCCCCCTTACATTAAAAGAACGAGTTAACCAAGAAATCCTGTGCCTAGTTTGCCTGGGTATTCTGAAGGCAGCGGAAACTTCCGAGTAGGCGACTCTTCTGGTCATAGTTCATAAACCTAATGGTGAGAAACGTGCCGTAGGGGATTATAAAACCACCGTTAATCCTCAGCTAGCGGTAGACAACTACCCAGTTCCCACAGCCGCAGAGTTATTTAGTCAGTTATCAGGCAGTGATGCCTTTAGTTTGATAGATTTGAAGGATGCGTTTTTGCAAATTGAGTTGGATAAGGAGTCTCAAGCTGCTTTAACGATTAACACGCCCCTAGGACTTTACAGATAGCTTAGAGTGCCTTTAGGCCTTGCCTCAACTACAGGAATATTCCAGCGCGTTATGATACAAGTCACTAACAAAATTCCTAAGTGCATGCCGTTTACAACGACATTTTGGCCAGTGGCAAGGGACAAGCCCACGATGAATCGTTAAACCAACTTTTGACTGCACTCCAAGATGCGGGGGCCAAACTTCGTATTGACAAATGCAAGCTATCACAGCCTAAACTCAAGTATCTTGGTAACATGATCAACGCTGAAGGTTTACATACCCTGCCAGAGGTTATTGAAGCCATTACAAACGCCCCTAACCCCACTAACATATACAGGAGTTGCAAAGTTTCTTAGGTTTCGTAAACCACTATTCAAAGTATCTTCCTAACTTGGCAAATATTCTTGCCCCAGTGACCAGGCTGTTGAGCCCTAAAGTTAAATGGATCTGGGGGAAGGATTGTGACAAGTCAGTAAACTCAGTAAAAGAACTTTTTATTAAACCTAAGATACTAGTGCATTATGATTCCAAAAAGAAGCTTAAGCTGGTTTGCGACACAAGTCCCTATGGGGTAGGTTGTAGCCTGATGCATATAATGCCTAATGGTGAGAGCAGACCAATAGCTTTTGCCACCAGAAAATTAACAAAGGCAGAACAAGGTTATAGCCATTTTGATCGTGAAGCTTTAAGTGTAGCTTGGGAAGTGAAGAGATTTCACGAATATGTGTATGGTCAAAAGTTTATCCTTCAATCCAACCAGAAGGCTCTTCTTTGGATTTTTGGTCCGAAAAAAGGTATTCCCCAAATGGCAGCAGCAAGAGTTCAGCTGTGGGCAGTCCTTCTGAACGGGTATTCCTATGACTTTCAGCACATTCCTGGAAAGGAAAATGTAACAGCTGATGCGTTGTCACGTCTCCCCTGCCCCAATGTTGAGGAATTTGAACAGGCTGAGGAGCAGTACAACGTATTAGCATTAGAAACCATTTCTAACTTGTGATGTCCTAGGCGGGGACACACCTTAGCCCAGCGTGGGCACCAATGGTAATAAACACACGGACTACCAGAGTGTAGGCTACAGCTGATAAGACAGCGAACTTCCTGTTTACTTCTCTTTAAATACAATTATAACAGGAAGTCATGTGATGCAACTTAATACAATGTATAATTATAGAAGAGCCTATTAGTAGTTAAAGGGGTATCTTGGTAGGGTTAACATATTGACATGAAATTGATGGCTGCCATTGTGGAGCACACAAGTGACGACTCCACAATGCAGCGAGCGAAAAAAAAAACAGAAAAAAAAATAATCTAAGCCTAGCTGGAAATAAAATCATGATTACGAAGGCAAGATGTATTTTTTAGTGCACTACCTATTTTTAAAGAAAGATACATAATTTTTCGCTTTCGAGGAAAAACTAAACACTATTTTTGAAAGCTGTTTTACAAAAATAAAGAACTGAAGATGTACATGATTAAGCAAAAAATTAAACATTAATAAACTGGCTGAAAACTTGCCAGTTTTAAATTTCTGTTTTGGTTTCTGGAGCAATTTTACAATAACTTTTAATGTTGTTTTAATTTTCATAGCCTTTTTTGGTTAATTTTCTTTTTGCAGCAACCATTTCTGCAGCTGAAACGCTACAGCGTTGCTGTGGACAACCATCTGGATTAGGCTTCACCGGAGTGTGAATTGCGGCTCCAAGCAATTTTTTGTTCCGATGTCGGAAGTGTTTAGGTACATGAAAAGACAAAAAGATACAAAAAAGATAAAATCGTGAAATCAATTTTTCACACGAACAACAAAATACACTTACATTTTTACCTAATTTTAAAGGTGGACATTTTTAAAATTAACAGAGCCAATTCTCTGCACGAACAACTAGGGGACAAAACGTTTTAGCGTTACTCGCTACAGTTTAAAAAGAACTATCATTTAATTCACATATAACGGATTACAACAAAAAAAAACGAAGAAGTTGTAGCCAAATGGTAATTTTGCAAAAAAACTACAAATTGAGCTTGTCTGGAGCTCTACGCAGTCTCTTTGAACGTTGAGCATTTTGAAGCTGCGCTGCAATGTCAACCTGTGTTGGTGAAAGCACAACTTTGCGTTTATTGGGATTCGGTTTCGCTTTTTTGTTAGCATGACCTGGCTTCGGTGGTGATTGCTTAGTGGACGGTGACGTAATAATCGATGGAGATTGCGACCTTTCTGGCTTAGAATTTCCTTCAAGAGGGGCGCTGGTAGTAGCCAAAGGTGATTGGTTATTTACGTTAGCAGACTCATCCACTTCGTGTGTGTGGGGTAATTTCGCTGGGGATTTCCTGCCACCTGGTGACTTGCGATGTAAATTCTCAGGTGATTTTGCAAGCTGTTCGATTGGTGGAATTTTTCCCTCAGTAACGGAAATTGACTTTCTGGATTGGCCGAGCGATCGACGCTCAGGAACTACGTCAGCGAAACTTGGCTTTTCACGTTGTTTGCCGCCAAAAGACATGCGTTTGAAATTTGAGTGATGTTGCTCATTATTATTCACGAAAGAATTACTGCTTTTCGCCGTCGAAACAAGTGCGTTTGGAGGCTGTTCTGGATAATCATTTTCCGCGGTATGTAACCTTAGCTGTTCGCGATGTTTGCGAATCGTATTACCGTTAGTATCAACGATAGTATAGGACTGATTTTCACATTTTTGGTTAACCATACCGACTGACCATAGCCTATCATTTGTCGTTGAAAAGTCACGATACCAAACCTTTTCACCTATTTGATACGTTTTCAACTCACGATGGTGGGTGCTCTGTACTTGTTTTAATTGTTTACGGCGTACGGCTGCAATAGGGTCAGGGAACAATAAATCCAGCCGAGACTTTAATTCTCGGTTAAAATATAATTTTTCGGGTGTTGCTTGCGTGGTAGCGGAGATAGTGATTCGTGCTGATAACAAGTAAGAATTTATACTCTCTTGAATAGTAGACCCCTGTCGCCGCGCGGCCTTGTAGACTCTCTTGAAATTACGGACGTATACCTCAGCCAAACCGTTGGTCCAAGGCGCAAAACTTGGCCCGGTCATGTGCCTAATTCCGTTGGATTTTAACCAACTTTGGAATTCTGCTGACAAAAATTGGGCAGCATTGTCCGTAACTAAGCTGTCCATTAAACCATATAAAGCTATATGATTGTTTAAAACGTCAATGACACGCGCGGACGTTGTTGACTTCATTTTATGCACAAAAGGAATTTTTGAATGTGCGTCTACAAGAATGAAAAACATGTAATTGTCCATCGGGCCCAAAAAATCAGCGTGGAAGCGATTGTTTGGTTTTAGTGGATATTCCCACGTATGCTTAGGACCTGACGTTTGAGTATCTTTATACTCTTGACAATTTTGGCACGATTTGACTTTATTTTCAATGTCAGAGTCAATCTTAGGCCACCAGACTTTTTGTCTAGCTAAACTTTTCAATTTAACTATGCCTAAGTGAGCACTATGTAGATCTTTCAAGATTTGTCTCCGCAAGGCCGTCGGCACCAGGACTCTATACCCCCAAAATAAGGTTTCGTTTTCGACAGAGATTTCAGCACGACGTGTGAAGTACGGTAACAGATCGGGAATTTCGCATTTGTCAGGCCAACCATGGTTCACATAACGATAAACTTTTGAAAGGATTTTATCACGTTTACTTTCAAGAACGAGTGTCTCGTTTAAAACTGGAAGATTAGAAATAGTTTCTAAAGCAAGAATATTGTACTGCTCTTCTGCTTTCTCGAATTCCTCGGTATTTGGGAGGGGAAGGCGCGATAAAGCGTCTGCCGTCAAATTAAGTTTACCGGGAATGTGTTGGAATTCGTAATCGTAAGCATTAAGCATCACTGCCCAACGCTGAACCCTGGCGGCTGCCATCTGCGGTATTCCTTTTTTAGGGCCAAAAATCCAAACTAAAGCCTTCTGATCAGACTGCAGTATGAATCGCTGACCATAAACGTATTCATGAAACCGTTTCACTCCCCAAGCCACGCTGAGCGCTTCCCGGTCAAAATGCGAGTAGCCTCTTTCCGCTTGAGTGAGTTTACGTGAAGCGAAAGCTATCGGCCGTGATTTACCGTTTTTCATGACATGCATCAGGCACGAGCCTATTCCGTAGGGTGAGCCGTCACAAACGAGTTTGAGCTTTAATTTCGGATCGTAATGAACCAGAACTTTTGATTTAAGAAATAATTCTTTTACTTTACTCACGGCTCGGTCGCATTCTGCCCCCCAAACCCACTTCACACTTGGGCTTAACAAACGTGTTACTGGTGACAGAATATGAGCGAGATTCGGTAGATATTTTGAGTAATGGTTTACAAAACTCAGAAAGCTCCGTAGCTCTTGAATACATGTTGGGTTAGGAGCGTTTGTGACTGCTTCGATAACCTCAGGGAGTGTATGCAAGCCTTCTGCATTTATCATGTGGCCTAAATATTTTAATTCAGGCCGCGACAGTTTGCACTTCTCGATCCTAAGTTTGGCTCCTGCATCTTGTAAAGCATTTAACAGTTTATTTAACGATTCGTCATGCTCACCCCCCTTCCCGCTCACCAGGATGTCATCATAAAACGGGAGACATTTGGGGATTTTACTGGTGACTTGAGTCATTACCCTCTGGAAAATTCCAGGACTGGACGCCAGGCCCAGGGGTACACGAAGCCATCTAAACAAACCCAGGGGTGTATTTATTGTCAAAGCTTCTTGTGACTCTTGTCGAGTTCAATTTGCAGAAATGCATCCTTAAGATCGATAAGGGAAAAAGTGTCACTGCCTGCTAATTCACTGAATAATTCTGCGGCCGTGGGAACTGGATAGTGGTCGACTTCGAGTTGAGGGTTCACGGTGGTTTTATAATCACCAATCACTCGGATTTGACCATCCGCTTTGTGAACTATGACGATCGGCGTAGACCACTGAGAAGTTTCCACAGGATCTAGAATTCCAAGGCCAACCAATCTACGAATTTCTTGGTTAACCTTTTCTTTAAGTGCTAACGGAACCGGTCTTACACGACTGTACACAGGCTTGGCATCAGGTTTTAAATGAATTTTGGCTTTAAAATTCTTAAACTTACCCATGCCTCCAGAAAATAGCTCCGGGAAACCCTTCACTATTTCGGAAGTGTCAACTGGCGTAATGCTAGTTTTAATTTTCTTAACACTTTTCTTAGGTTTCACTTTCGTTTGTAGGTCGTAAAAAGGATGGAAATTAACTCGAAAAATAGAAAGCCAATCCTTTCCCATTAATGCAGGTTTATATAATTTTGAAACTAAAGCATCCAAATGTTCGATTTGACCTTGAACTTCAACCTTCAGACTTACAGTGTAAATCGTGTTCTCAATTCCGTCAGTGTATGAGTGTATCGAGTACGGACTGAGTTTTAAAGGACAGTCCGCAAAATATTTTTGATGCCACTCAATAGGGATAATGGATGCATCTGCCCCGGAATCAAGTTCCATTTCTAGCTTGACACCATTTAGGCAGACTGGCATTTTCCATTTATGGATTTTCATAGAATTAACTACTACTATTATTTTGTTGGTTTGTAGGGGAATTGAAATCTGGTCCGCAGCCTGACTCAGTCCAAGAGTATTATTTTTCAGTACAAGATAGTCGTTGTCTGAATCGTTATCAGACCCGGAACCAGACTCTGAATTTTCGGCTTCAACATCCTGGCCTTCTTCACTATCACTTTCGCTATCGCGTTCGAGTTTGTTGACGCGTTTTTTGTAGCTATGCTTTTGTTTTGTGTTCGGCCTAGCCTTAAAATTTGTGCTAGAACTTGCTTTAGGGTGGTCGAGTGATTTTAAAGTTCTATTCGAATGACTAGCTTTTCGGCACACGGCTTTTAAATGGCCGACAGTGTGGCAACGGCCACAAGTATAGTCTCGATATTTACAACGTGTTTTCACGTGGCCATTTTTGCCGCAACAATAGCAAATGAAATCCTTAGTGGATTTAGGCCTACTTGATGTTTTGCCCGATTTTTTAGCTACGTAGTTGACAGCTCTAGAATGGCTTCTCAAAACGCTTTGGTCTGTTTCAGCAGATTCTAAGGATAAAGCTAAGGATGTTGTAGCCTTTAAATCCAGAGTCTGCTTCAACAACTCGCGTTGAATGACTTCAGATTGGATCCCCCCAATTAGGCGATCCCTAATCATTTCGCTGTTAATGTCTTTAATTTTTGCGAAGTCACAATACTTCGTCATTAGCTTTAAGGCAGCTAAATATTCCCCGATACTCTCATCTGATTTTTGCGATCTTCTAAAGAATTTAACACGCTCAGATACCACTGAGGGCACTGGCTCAATGTCGTCTAAAACTTTTTTAACGAGCTCATCAAATGTTAATGAGTCGGGCAAATCAGGTGAGAGGATATTAAGAATTCTATCAAACATTTTCTGGCCCACAGATGCCATTAGAAAATTAACTTGCTTGGTTGCTGGTATTTCTTTAGCTAAAAAAAAGTAACGAATTCGGCTGGAGTATTTCTCCCATGTGTCAGACTCGCAATCGAATTCCGAAAATAAACCAGCGGTTTTAGACGAACCCATGTTGACGTCGTCTTCACTATCACTAGATTCAGAATTTAGATTTAAATTAGAACTAGTTTCATTAACGCTTGCGTTCACTACTGAATTATTTTCAGTTTCACTTTCACTGCTAACTTTAGCAGTTACAGGTGGTTTGCTACCGACACCTGTCTTTGGCATAAGCCTACAAAATTAAATTTAATTAAATTTAATTACAATCCTGTTTAACATGCAAGGATTAAACTGGAGCACTCAAGACTACCGGTCACTTATTTAAACACAGAAATAAATCAAGCTTGACTGTAGCCTACCTAGTTGTATAAATTAACTGCCTACAAGTTAAATTTAAAGGGACTAGGCTTTGAAAAAATGTTTTACGTTCACCATTTGCAACGTTTTACAAAACAACACTTCTGGCCTAAGCCTCAGCACAGACCAGATTTCACTAAGTTTGAGCATAAACCTACGGTGTTAAATTTTACACCGGCACACACTAGCCCGAATATGGGCAATGGCACAATCGAATTTACAAGGGTTAATTTAGCAGCGCATTTTTCGAACCTTCAGGTTTATAGTACTGCCTGTGCGGACACGCCAGTGCGTCGCTCTAGAACACTGCCAAGGTAAAATTAACCATAATAAATCCAATTGCCCACTTCGGTTCTAGTTGTTAAGGTACTAAATTTAACTATTATCATTTCGTACCACACAGCACTACCACGTCAAAATAACACTGTTTGAAAAAGTTTAAACTCTGATAGGAATTCAGAGCACTAATTTTCATTGCCAAAATGAAAAAAATTTGCAACTTACCACAATTATGGAGCAAAGATGTGGTTGAAGACCTATCAGTTAAGCTTAAGTTTTTAAAGATTACCAAAGATCCCACCCTCGTCGCCAACTGTGATGTCCTAGGCGGGGACACACCTTAGCCCAGCGTGGGCACCAATGGTAATAAACACACGGACTACCAGAGTGTAGGCTACAGCTGATAAGACAGCGAACTTCCTGTTTACTTCTCTTTAAATACAATTATAACAGGAAGTCATGTGATGCAACTTAATACAATGTATAATTATAGAAGAGCCTATTAGTAGTTAAAGGGGTATCTTGGTAGGGTTAACATATTGACATGAAATTGATGGCTGCCATTGTGGAGCACACAAGTGACGACTCCACATAACTTACCAGTTTTAAATGAAACTTTAGTTGCTGAAAGTCGTAGGGATGCTATTCTACGCAGAGTATTTAGATACGTTCACCATGGCTGGCCCAGTCATTGTGATGACCAGGATTTACTTCCATATTTCACTAAGACGTACAGAAATTACAGTAGAGTCAGATACATTATTTTGGGGATTCCGAGTCATAATTCCCGTAGCCTTGCACACACAAATGTTAAAAGACTTACATAGTTCCCATCTGGGAATTGTTAAGTTAAAAGGACTCGCACGAGCGAGGATCTAGTGGCCTTCTATGGATGCCGCTAATGAGCGTAAGGTAAAAACCTTGTGCTAATTGCCAAGAGTTCAAAGAAAATCAAACACCAGGTCCTAAACACACCTGGGAGTACCCGCTCAAGCCAAATGCCCGTTTTCACGCTGATTTTTGTGGCCCCGTGGATAACTACATGTTTTTTGATTATGGTTAACACCAATAGCAAAATTTCATTTGTCCACAAAAGGAAAAGCATCACGTCTGAAAAAGTAATAGGTATCATGAATACCGACATTGCAGAATACTGATTAACTGACATTCTTGTTGCAGACAGTGGCTCTCAATGGTGCTCGAGTTTGTTTCAAGATTGGCTAAAATCCAAGCGTATTCGCTACCTAACACGGCCTAGTTATTCGCCATGGATAAACGGCCTTGCAGAGGTTTTTGTCAAAAACTTTAAGAAAATTCTACAAGGCTGCGAGAAGGGATGGTCTCGGAATACAAGACAGTATTAATGCATTTATATAATCCAGTAGAATCATGCTAAGTACTACCACTTAAGCAACAGCAGCAAAACTTTATTTTAACCGCGAGTTCAAATTACGACTTGATTTATTGCTTCCGGATCCAATAGCAAAAGTGAAAGAGTGTAACAGAAACAAATTTAGAGTTCGCAAAATAAGCGGTTGGTTAAGTTTACATTAAAAACTCCCGAGTGGTACCGTAACTTCAGCCACACGTCTGACAAGTTATGGCTACCCGGAATAATAAATGTCATACTAGCACACCAAATCTATAATGTCCTAACAGAAACTAACGTAGTATTGCGTAAGGCAAGAGCTCACCTAAGCTTGAGACCGGTAGTCACTAACATCCAAGACGCGGTAATTCCTGTCGAACCGTTGTCTAAGCTAAGTCCCGATAACTTGCCAAATGCAGCACAAAAAGCAACGAATTCAGCGATGAATAAAAATTCCGCTTATTTGTCAAATCAAGTACTTTACGAAAATAGGCGTTCTTCTACTGCCAAACCAAGTCACGTTGTTGTCATACCCAATTACAGAACGAGGAAATCTATTGGTTCCTGTCCGTCGAGTTTGTTTATGCCATCGGCAAAGTCGAAGTCAATGTCACCTGAGTGCAGGCGTACCAAGCCTGGCAACAGCCAATCAAAATCCGACAGCCGTCATAAGCATGATAGTCCATAACTTCAACCAATCTCCGAGAAGCCAGTAGGCGGTGTTTCCAAAGAAAGTGTCGTAGAAAAAGCTTTGTTTCCTTCCGTCAGCGACTCCCTCTGTGGAGATATTTTAGAAGCATAAAGCGCCGTAGATTCCGACACTATTCAGCATACTCCAAAACCAGTAAACAAAAATAAAACTAAGCGAAAGGTTATTTCGCCAATGCAAGAAATTGCTTCCGAAAGTGAAACTCCAAGACGTTCACGAGTATTGCGATGTCAAAAACGTATAAAAAAGCACCTGACCGTTAAAATTTGCAAATATTAAAACTAAAACGCACTAATGTAAGTGGTAACTTCATTGTATTGTTAATTTGTTAACCGTTAACCCAATTGGGGTTATTTTTAAATTGTGTCCTGTAGGCAAAAATGTCGCGTTTTTGTTAAACGTGCCCTGAATAGACAAGACCAATTTTAAACTGTTGTCGTGAGACAAAAATGTCATGTTATAGTTATTTGTAAGGAAAATAGATTCCTTTGTTTTAATCTTATATGATTTTTATTTTCATGACAAAAACATCATCTTGTGTGTACATGAGCAAAGTAAAGCCACACAAGTAAAAGATATTTACCAAAGATGTTCAACAAAACTTGTTGTCACATGCTGCTACAGTAATCTGGAGTCACTCTAATTACCCAGTAAAGAAATTCTACAAAATTCTTCTAAATTCTCGACAAGTAGTTTAGGAAACTCCAAAAATGCTGCTGAAAATTGTTGAACAGTGCCATTATTTTTAAAAATAAAAATAAAGCAAGCAAAATGATTAAAACGTATAAATTTAAGAAAGCCATTGATATTCAGGCTATTCTAAAAATAAAATTTTTTCCTGTGTTACACAAATGTTAATTTTAAGGTTTTTTAGCTTTCAAAAAATTCAAGCTTTTATACTGTGAAAGTGCCTTGACAGCTCACTTGCTCATTTAAATTAAAAATTTCTTCTTAAGGTTAGATACAGTGACTCACCATAGAAATATATTAATTTATTATATATATATATATATATATATATATATATATATATATATATATAATTTTTTTTTTATTTTCTGTCGTTAGTGTGGCACCACAGTATTTAGCAACACTTAGTTCCCTGTTGTTAACCTGACTCAGACTAACCTACTAATAATGTTAGTATGCCATACTTAACTACTAATTATACTGATCCCCATAGACATGACCATTGCATTGGTCACATGACCACGTGTTATAAAAGGCCGTGTAGTCTAATAAACGCGTCCATTCCTGAAATAGAAATAGAAATAGAGATTGACGGTGCTTGCATTAAGTGTGTACTTGTCATTACTCTGCTGGGGGAACACCATGCAATAGGCTACCACCAGGACAGTCTAGAACTTATCTTAAAACGATGCAAAAATGAAAGCACTACAACCTAGATAAACTACAGTAGCTTAGCATCTAATTAAAATAGATCGTTTTAATTACTCTTGTTGGAAAGCATACATCTTCATCTTTCATTTAAGCCCAATCATGTTAGTGGATCTAAATTAGAACTAACATTGCAGCTGTTTAAAATAAGGAATTATAACACATATGCGTTGTTGTATCTATCGATGCATAAACGGCCTAATAGAATTTAAATACCGAATTTCAGTCAGAAGGATTAATTTTACGAAAAATATGAATAGAAGCTTTTCTAAGAAATTTTATTCTGAACATAATTGGTAACCGGTTTATCTTCGATCGGATTTGCGGTTTAGGCGCTAAAAGCAAAAAAAAAAAAACAGTTCTTTTGTTGCCATTTTCGGACGCCATCTTGAATTCAGGGCTTAGGAGGATGAATTCGACTTGGCACTGGGAAAATTCGGATTCAGCATGCTCAAATTAGGTTAAAAGCACTTGGTGCCCAAATGTCTCAACATTTGTTGTTGAACTCATTTTAGAGAGCCTTTCTGGAAAAAGTCGTCCTATATGCTGTCTTTACTCGTGTGATGATGTCATATTGGAAAAGCAGCCGTAGCACGTTTCTTTTCGTTTTTTCATCAAAAATCAGTCTATAAAAGTTGTCCAAAATTCCACAATTCTACAACTTTGCTATACATTGTGTTTTAAAAATATTGATATTTATCGAGATAGCCATTTTTGGTGGCCATTTTGCAGACGCCATTTTGAATTGCTCACACCTACATGGCAATTGATCATGGCTCCACTTCTTAAATCAGTCCACAATACCTAAGGATTGTCTGCGCCAAACGGTTTGCTTCTAGAATAAAATACAAAGTTCACCCTATAATCTGAGGACTTAACCCCCGGACTACCAAGACGAGAGTGGCTGACGTTGTTGCGTCGAAACTAGCCATTATAGTCGAAACAAAAACAATGGCGAGCGTTTACGATTATCGCTTGTGACGGTGTTTTCCATGTGATAACAAACGTTGCGACTTTCAGTCGCATTGTCGATTGTACTGGTAGGTTAATGCACTTTAAAACAATTTAAACAATTGGAGCGGTCGGGCTTACGTTTGATGATGAGTACTCGTCCGTTTGTTAGTCCAATTTTGTGTGGATTCATCAGCAAAATCAAAAGCTAATGAGATGAAAGAATAAGTAAAATGGCGCGAAATGGGCGCAGAGACGTTAGACGCATTTGAAGCAGCTCCCAGTCCCAAACTCTCGCACGATTTCTAGCGGTAAAGCGTAAGGGCACGTTTACGCAACGTGACCTTCTCGCTCGCCGAACGCTAGTGGCTAGTCAACTTTTTATTCATTTACGATTAGTTTCCCGTTTCTACTAAATGAATACAGTAATAGACAACAAATTAAATATATTATAAATAACAACACCGATAAAGAACAAAGTGCAAAAGTAATTTTAAACGTAGCAACAACATTGTTGTCATTTCACGCTCTTTCCAAAATTTGCTCTTCTCCTCAGAGAACAGCTTCTAGCAATGATCAAATGACGGTAGAATTAATAGCTGCTCGCAGCGCGAATTCAAAATCCAACATGGCATCCATTTCGGGGTAAGGAATACAGTAATAGACAACAAATTAAATAAATTATAAATAACAACACCGAAAAGAACAAAGTGCAAAAGTAATTTTAAACGTAGCAACAACATTGATGTCATTTCACGCTCTTTCCAAAATTTGCTCTTCTCCTCAGAGAACAGCTTCTAGCAATGATCAAATGACGGTAGAATAAATAGCTGCTCGCAGCGAGACTTCAAAATCCAACATGGCGTCCATTTCGGGGTTACTGAATCGAAGACAAACCATCGAATACCGGCATTCGAAAAGCATTCCGTCGTCTTGAACTGCGGTAAAAATTGTTTTTTTGTTGTCATAAATCGACGCTGTCATGTTGCACGCATCGAACGTCGTGTCGCGAGGTACGAGGAGAAAATTTGCATCCGTGTTGTTGCCATGGTTACTACGTATAGCCAACTCGAAAGCCGTATTTTCTGGTAAAGGTGAGAAGCAGTCAGTAGATTTAGTATTACCCAAGTGTAAGCTAGTTAGCGAGAAATTGGTCGTTGCGTAAACCCGCCCTAAGGGCTCGTTTACGCAACAACAAATTTCTCGCTTACTAGCTTACAATTAGTTAATACTAAATCTGCTGGCTGCTTCTCGCCTTCACCGAAGAACATGGCTTTCAAGGTGTCCTTACGTGGTAACAATGGCAACAACACGGACGCAAATTTTCTCCTCGTGCCTCGCGCACACGACGTACGATTCCTGCAACGTGACAGCGTCGATTTATGACATCTAGAAAACAATTTTTACTGCTGTACAAGACGACGGGACAGATTTCTGAATGCCGGTATTCGATGATTTGTCTTCAATTCGACAACCCCAGAATGGACGCCATGTTGGCTTTTGAATTCTCACTGCGAGTAAATAAATAACGGTTGCCTAGCAAATAGCATTCAGCGAGCGAGATGGTCTCATTGCATACATGCACCCGTTTACGCAACGAGACCTTCTCGCTCGCCGAACGCTATTTGCTAGGCAACCGTTATTTATTTACGATTAATTTCCCGTTTCTGTTAAATGAAGGCGGTCATAGGCAACAAATTCAATGTATTTAAAAATAACAACACCAGATTAAGTGCAACAATCATTTTAAACATTGGTACAACATTGTTGCCATTTCACGCTATTTCCAAAATTTGCTATTCTCACTGAAAAAATAGCTTTTAGCAGTGATCAAACGACGGTAGAATAAATAGCTACTCGCAGCGAGAATTCAAAATCCAACATGGCGTCCATTTCGAGGTCATCGAATCGAAGACAAACTACTGAATGCCGGCATTCAGAAATCTGTCCGTCGGCTTGCACTGCAGTAAAAATTGTTTTCTAGTTGTCATAAAATCAACGCTGTCATGTTGCACGCATCGTACATCGTGTCGCAAGGCAGGAGAAGGCGATTTGCGTCCAAGTTGTTGCCATGGTTACCACGCATAGACAACTTGAAAGTCACATTCTTCGGTAAAGGCGAGAAGCAGCCAGCATATTTTGTATTAACCAAGTAAAAGCTAGTAAACGAGGAACTTGTCCTTGCGTAAACCCACCTACGTAACGACAATTTTTTCGCTTACTAGCTTTTACTTGGTAATACTAAATATGCTGGTTGCTTCTCGCCTTTGCCGAAGAATGTGGCTTGCAAGTTGTCTATACGTAGTAACTGTTCTCTATTAAGACACTTCTGATAGGGCAGTGGAAACTAACAGTAGAATAAACAGTCTTGACTTGGCAAAAACTTTGATTAGGCTTAACTCAGTTTTAATACTGCAATACTGTTCATTACAATTGGGACTTACCAATTGCACACTTGCTTTAACCACAACAGGAAAATGGCCTTGGCTATGTAGGCATTAAGCTGCACATCACTACAGTCCACATACATGTTGGTAAGACAGTCATTATGCAAGCATCAACTTGCTGCACACCAGTCAGCAACAGACACACAGATAGAAGCCATTAACAACAAATTAGGACAAAAATTCACACTAGATGGCTCCACATAAATGAAAGTGAAACTGAATGTGAAACTTTCAATGAAACTGAAACCAATCAGGGGGATACATAATCTATAAGTCTAGGGCAAAATACTATTATTAAAAGCATTAAAGGACTTCAATAAATCAATAATACAAGTAGACAATACAAAATATTAATGATATCACAACACTACCACCCCTTTTTGGATAGTCTTCCTGATATATCTAAACACTCTTCACATTTTACAAGGAGCGCTGGCCTTAGGCTATCGAAAGGCGCTCAAGGCAGTGGCTTTGTAATTACAGGGTGGGGCAGAAAGGACGGAACACCCCAGGCAATTCCAGCTGATTGATACTAGTCTTGACATAGTCTTTCAAGGTCATCGAACATCTCACTTTTAAACCATGCTTTGTATAACCTATGTTTAAATTTGAAACTTGTAGACACTGGCAAGGCATGACCAATGCAAAACATGGAACGAAAATCGGATCATTCGTTTACGAAGTATGAGTGTTACAAGCATTATGCTGTCGTGCAGCTTGAGTGGCTTCCCTGCCAAACAGTTTGAGAAAAAACGTGAAGTGGTCGTCAATAACGGGTAACGTCTTCTAGGGGAAGAGTAAACAAACAGCAGCTACCATGCCCACGACTCCACACATTACATTAGCCGAAAAAGGGGCCATTCTTTTGAAAGCCAAGGTCAACAATTGAAAGGGCATACAGTGATAGCTAGTGTGTGGCTTCTCAACGACTTTTAATAGGCTACTTTCATCCACGCTGCTGTTCTGTGAAGCCATCCTCGAATTAAAGCCGAACTAGTTTTTTCTGACCAGCATTGCAACATGTAACTAACTGAGAATAAGCAGAGAAGCCAACGGGCAGCAGTTTCCTATGTTGCTTTAGGATCAGTTGATAAATTGAACAAAAGTCTTAACAAAAATACAGAAGTACCACGCAATAAACCAAAAGACAAAACTGTTGAACAAAATTACATTCATGCAAAACTTTGGCAATAAAACATAGACTACAAACCATTTAACCGCATGTTGCGTTTTAGGGATAAAATCGCCTAAAACAAGCAACCTTTATCGATTGGGGGAGAGGGGTTGTAGGAATTTGTGACCTCATTGTCGAGGGTGGGTTGCAGAAGCTGTGACACATGTGACGAGGGGAGGGTGGTGGTTAGACAGGCAAAGTTCGTGTGACACCATTTATGGACAGCCCCTAACTGTACTACAGTACGTAGTCGTTTGGTGACCTTGAACAATTCCTTCAATGTCATTTATTTGCAAATTTGAGAACTAAGCACTGCAGACCTACAGAATGAATTAGGAATTTACTACATACAGTACAGTAGACCGTGATGATCCATGACGATAAATAAACAACTGAATTCGGACCATAAGCATGTTAAGTATGTGAAGACATTTGTATGCAAATTGCGATTGGTTCAATACATACATTCACGTAGTTCCGAGTGAACAGGAAAGGTCTACCTCAGGAGGGAGTCTAACTACTTAACACGGACTAGCAACCCCCACCACGCCTGCATACACAAATGAACAGTATCTTGAAATGCTACTATTGTATGGGGAATGTCAGCAGAATGCAAGAGCTGCCATATGGATGTATGGTCAAAGGCATCCTGGTCTGGTACAGCCATCCATAAACACAATCCTCCGTACTGTTCGGAGAGTTCAGCAAACAGGATCAGTCCAGCCTACGCATCCACCTGGCCGACGACGGGAGGCCACCAATGAAGCCAATTCGGCTGCAGTAATAGCTTACTCCAACTACACCCAGATACCAGCATGCGGGACATTGAACAGCAGAGTGGGTTGAGCCGTCGTTCTGTGGGCAGGATACTCCATGCCAACAGATTTCATCCATACGACGTTCATTGCCACCAGGGACCTGAGGAACGTGATTACCAGGCCTGTCTTGACTTCTGTAACTGGCTGACACTGGATGTAGAGAATGGCGAGGAGACCCGTATTCTGTGGACAGACGAATCCCAATTCACTAGGGATGGTGTGGTTAACACCCACAACACACATTATTGGAGCGTGGAGAATCCACACTGGCTGCGGGAGACACATTGCCAAGTCAACTGGCGGGTCTATGTCTGGTGTGGGATCATAGGCGGTCGGATTATTGGCCCAATATTCTACCAGGGCACACTTAATGGTGTTAGGTACAAACAACTGATACTGGACGGGGTTTTGGAAGAGTTTGTGGACGAATTACCACTTGCAGCACGTCGACAACTATGGTACCAACATGATGGTGCTCCCACACATTTTGCAGCTATTGTGAGGGAACATCTCGATGAAGCCTTTCCAGGCCGTTGGATTGGACGTGGTGGACCGGTCGGGTGGCCTGCACGTTCCCCTGACCTCAGTCCACTCGACTTCTTCCTGTGTGGATACCTAAAGGTGAAAGTGTACCTGACCCAACCTCCTGATGTTGCTGATTTGTGGGACGAATTCGCAAAGCTTGTGCTGCTATTAGCCCAGAACAGCTTGCTGCAGTTCACGCTAGCACCGAACATCGTGCAAGATTATGCATTGGAGCGGAGGGGGGACATTTTGAACACTTTTTACACTGAGGGTATGTGCTAACCAGTGGTCTGTTATTTGCCCAGGTGCAGTTGTCGGTAACCGATGCACCAACGTTATCTCCCTTTTTTCGTCTGTTATTAGTGTCATCGGATGGATTACCTTACCAGCAGGCTATAAGGTCATTATCGCTAACACCATTGGGAATACAATGGTTACTATTCGTGTTTTCCAGCAGTATTGTTGCGTGGCACTTTTGTATTTTTGTTAAGACGTTTGTTCAATTTATCAACTGATCCTACAGCAACATAGGAAACTGCTGCCCGTAGGCTTCTCTGCTTATCCTCAGTTAGTTACATGTTGCAATGCTGGTTAGAAAAAAACTAGTCTGGCTTTAATTCGAGGATGGCTTCACAGAACAGCAGCGTGAATGAAAGTAGCCTATTGAAAGTCGTTGAGAAGCCACACACAAGCTATCACCGTAAGCTCTTTCAATTGTTGACCTTGGCGTTCAAAAGAATGACTCCTTCTTCAGCTAATGTTATGTGTTGAGTCGTTGGCATGGTAGCTGCTGTTTGTTTACTCTTCCTCTAGAAGACGTTACCCGTTATTGATGACCACTTCACGTTTTTTCGCAAACTGTTTGGCAGGGAAGCCATTCAAGCTGCACGACAGCATAATGCTTGTAATACCCATAACTCGTAAACGAATGATCTGATTTTCGTTCCATGTTTTGCATTGGTTATGCCTTGCCAACGTCTACAAGTTTCAAATTTAAACTTGGGTTCTACAAAGGATGGTTTGAAAGTTAGATGTTTGATGACCTTGAAAAACTATGTCAAGGTCAGTGCTAAATACATGATTCGTGGAGCACCTATTAACCTTCATACCATGCAAGGTTTCACTGCTCTAGTATCAATCAGCTGGAATTCCCTGGGGTGTTCCGTCCTTTCTGCCCCAACCCGGATAACTGCTACGTTATATTACTGGACACAAAGCTCAGGATGAAATCTCGTCTCCTGAGTGCTTCACGGACGAATTTACATCTTAAATCGATATACTTTGTTTGCATTCGCTCTGCATGATCCTGTGCGAATGCAATGACAGCTTCGTTGTCACATTTAAGCATAATTGGTAGATTCACATTTAACCAAGGCAGCTCTGCACAACTTTTGGCCAACCAACGAACTTCTATTACTGTGGAGGAAAGGCCAACAAATTCCGCCTCCATTGTGGACAGCAACACATTTTTGTTTTTGCATGCGCCACGTGATTGGCACTCCTGACAAGAACCCTACAAAGCCAGACCAAGGCTTTCTGTCATCAGTGTTGGAGGCCCAAGAACTGTCAGTGTAAAATTGTAATGCTGGTGGGCAAGGGCAATTTCAAGGTTTATAGCTAGATCCCGTGTTGTCTACACATACAGCAGCAAACGCCTAGCTAGCCTCCAGTGGTCTCCTGCAGGGTTACTGCAATACTGAGAAAGAGCAGTAACGGCAAATGCTATGTCGGGGGGGGGGGGGGGGCCAATTGATGCTATGTCAGGTTGGGATCTTGTAGCTATGAACATAAGTACACCAATTAATGAAAGATACTGGTGAACACAAGACTCTTCTTTAACTGGCACTTCTTTGTGGTTAACATTACTCACGCATCAAGAGGAACAGAAACACGATGGTTTACTCCCAGAGAAAAGTACTGAACCACTTTTTCAATGTAGTGTCGCTGATGCAACTTCCAACGTCCATGATCATTCTCAAATTCCACACCTAGGAATTTGGTTAACGCACCAATGAATTTGGTTAACGCATTAATTTTGTAAGAATATATACCATTTGTGGCTTGAAACTTTGTAAATCCGAGGGTTTCAAATGCACAATCCAGTTCCTCGAACCAACTACGCCCCGAATGATGCAAACCGTAAAGGGCCTTACGTAGTTTCCAGGCAACTCCTCCAGTTGCACTATAACCTGGACCAGGCTTTAAGTATGGTTCTTCATCCAGACTGCCATAGAGATAAGAACACTTTACGCCTAGATGGCAGTGTACCCACCCTAAGCACACTACTAGTAACATGAAGAAAAATTGCACAAGTGTAAATGCGATAACAGGCAAATATATCTCGAAAAATCGAAAATCGAAAATGTTTCATTTGGGCATACCCCTGGGCTACCAGACGAGCACGATATCTAACCATGCGGCCTTGGGAATCCTGCTTCACCGCATACACCTAACGTGACCCAATAATTTTTTTCTGGGTTGGTTGTGGAATCCCAGTGTATACGTCTCTCTTCTGCAATGTACTAACCTCCTCTTCCATTGCTTTCTTCCACTGATCAGCTTCTGGCGAATGAATTGCTGCTTCATAAGTAGCTGGTACAGTAAAACTTCAGTTATCCGAACCCCGATTATCCGAACACCCTGATTATCCGAACTGCTCTTGGCCAAGAAAACCGGCAAACTCCGACCTAAAGAAAATATCAATACTTGCTGAATCCAGGTAATGTTGGAATGCTAACAGCCACTGGTTGTTGTTCTACAGTATTTTTTACCAACTCCGAAATTTTTTAAAAAATATTTTTATTATTGTGTAAGTAAAGTTGTTATATGGCCTAAAATATTGCCGATCATCGATAGCGCTCCCGCAATCTGTCGCGTGCCGCCATTGTTGGCTCTTAGCCGACCATTCACAAAGAACGCGCTCACACTAGTTCCAATAAATACGACCTTAACTCACTTCGCGTGACGTCACATTATGACTGGCTCCAATGCCACGTGCCACAAATGAACCAATCAGAGCTCGCGACTTGCGATACTACAGAACGTGCCAACGGCTTTTGAAATGGAGCAGTTAATTGGAGGAATAAGGCAGTAACGTTGTGGCAGCAGGAAAGAGAATTTCCCCGGGATTCCCAGATTGCAAACGCGATAAGATGGCGGCCGAACGATGCGTGTTTAATGCCTCCATTTGCTTAAACCAAGCGCTATTTTCATCACAAAAGCAATTTCACGTTAGTTTTGACGACGTAAACAAAAACAATAAGGCGTATGATTAGGCCTACCGCAAAATTTACTGCCTGCACAGAATGATTTATACCAAATCAACGTTGGATCATTCATAGGGGTTTTAGTTTTTAAATTTTTATTTATTTTTTATTTTTAATTTACGGTACAGTACCATTATAGTTTAATGCTGTGTTTTACTATTATTAGCAAAGTAGTTTAATAGCACTCAATTCCTTCACTGATTGGCAATCTTGAAAATATGAATAAAGGTTATTTTGGTAAACAGTACAGCTTTTGCCCGTAATTTTTCACTTGCATGCAGTACGGTTGGTTTATTACCATTTAACGGATTATCCAAATTTTCGATTATCCGAACTACCCTTGGTCCCAATTAGTTCGGATAATAGAGGTTTTACTGTACTCGAACTTCTGTACAGAAGGCTTCTGGGTGGAAGTAGGGATGTAACTCACATAAGGAAGCATTTATTTCAACTTCCGAGTCTTTAGAATTCATATCCCCAATGGAAGACTCCGATGTTCCAGGCATTGATGCAGGGTTACTAATAGCAGGGGACTATTCCTCACACTGAAATCAAACTTTGATTCTCCAAAGGGTAAATGTTTGGTGCTACAGTATCCTCGTACATCATCTAGTGATCTCTGACGTGGACCCTGTTGGTATCTATAAGAGATGTCTGCTACTCCCGCTGACTTTCCTGATTGACGGGTCACCACCTCTCGCTCCCAACCAGCTGCTGGGCATTGCTCCTCCGTAACTTGGATGCCTTGTTGCAGTTGAGGTGCTGCCGGACTTTCTTCTCTCTGGATTTGTCTATCGGGTATTCTTGACGAATCGTTTCGTTTTTCACAGTCTGGGATTTTCTTTGTACCGGTGTTTGGACTTCCTCATCATTTTCAAAGATGAAGTTCACAAATGGATTCTTTTGCGCATTTCTAAGCGCATCCATCCTGATCCTCTTCTCGTCAAACCTAACATTTTTGGTCTCGCGGACTGTCTTTCCCTCATCTGGAAACCAAATGAGATACCCTCTGGTTCAGGTCGCGTAGCCTACTAAACTCCCCAGACGGGAAAGATGTTGGAGTTTGATCTCGGGCGGCGTTCGTCACGAGCAAAACACAATTATCCAATGCGACGGAGATGGACTACTGTAGGCTTTCGTCCATAGTAAAGGGTGTCTGGAATGTCATTACATATACCAGAATGTGGACTTCTATTTTTTAAGTAAGCAGCAGTTTGCAACATTTCGACCCACCACTCCCCAGATAATTTAGTAGCAATTAGTTGAGTATGTTAACCGTTCAGCTACTCCATTCATTTCTGGGCTATATATGTTTGTTCGCTCAGTACGTATCCCCAGATGGTCTAGCTCTTGTTGAAAATACCCAGAACTGAACTCCATGCCGTGTCAGAACAGAATTGCTTCACTTTGCGTCCGGTTTCCCGTTCAGCACGGGCTAGAAAAATCTTGAAAAACTTTAATGCTTCATCTTTCGACTTCATTTTATATACCCAACATTTACGTGAGAAATCGTCTACAAAAGAAATGAAGTACTTAGCTCCTCCAAGTGATGTGACCAGTGAAGGACCCCAGACATCAGAATGGACCAACTGCAAAAATAGACCAGCACTTCGTTCTATTAGATCACATGACGAGCTCTTGTTGATTTTCCTAGAAGGCACGACTCACATTCAGGGTTGTCTGTTGACAATTTCTCTATACCACGTACTTTTTCTTCTCTAACCATCTTCTGTAGAGACTGTATACTAACATGGCCAAGCCGTTCATGCCATAATGTTGTATACGTAGGTTTTCATGTCACCACCACTTCGTCGGTGTTCTCAATGTCTACATCTGATGTCACATGTGTAGCTGCCATTGCAGCATGCTTTCTGTTTTGAATCGGGACAGAAGTACATGACGTATCCATTTTCAATGATGACGATACCACTTTGGTAAACTTCACAAGATCATCACTAGTTACAAAAAATTGCCCAACTACAGGTGCAAAAAGGAACGGTTCTCCATTAGGTTGTACATCAACCTCTCTGTAGTTTGTAAACCACTCAATACAACGACAAAAATGGTGTGTCGCAGCTGTGTCCAGTGCCCACTGTCTATCGTCTGTTGCTGCCGAGTTTGCTTCCATGAAGAATGCTTCTTTTCAGTCGACACCTCTTCTCGGCCGTGGCAAACTATCATTTCGAGGCTTACTACACTCTCGGGCATAATGTAACAGGTATAACAGGTACTACTCTTACTCCGTCTTCGACTGTTGCCATCCTTACCACGGAATGATTGAATTCCTAATGACATAGCTTGGGCTGTTGTCTCATCGCTGGTTGGGGTTGTCCCAGTTGGGTAACGATGCTCGAATTCACTACGTAAACTCACTTTTAGTACTTTAGAAACAAATTTGCTATCATCTAACGCATACAACCTCTCTACAACTGAGTCGCAGTCCGATGAGTGGCCACAAATCATCTAATATGCGTGCTCCTCATCTGCAATATCCTTCCCTGCATCGGCTAGATCCTTAACAGCATTTTGGACTCTAGATAGGTACTTCGCCATCGTCTCCCCTGGCTCCATTTTCATTAGAACAAATTCTTTTCGAAGATGACCAATCCTGGCCCGAGGCTTAGGTTCATACACGTCAGATAACGTTTCCCATGCTTCCGTTGCACTAGAACTGTTCCGAATCAATGACTTTTGATCGGTCTCCAGACCAAGCGCTATTGTAGCAAGGGCTCTGGACTCCCTGAAACAGTATTGCCTTGTCGATCCTGGAAAAGCGATTTCTTCTTCATCTGTAGGGGCAATTTCAGGATCCTGTTGATCCACAAACCTATGCAAAAACATAGCCATGTCATTATTTATGTCGTTGAGCTTTGGAAATCTCAACATTACTCCTCCAGAGTGGTCTCTTTCAAACTGCATGTTGACATCTATAATATGCTCACACCTGACAAATAACGTGTTTGACCGCTTCTATATTCACCAAACCAAACCACATTAGTGAAAGGGCTTTCATCATAGATCACACCAGGTTCGTGAGATTTGTATGGCTTTGCACCATGGTGTTTATTCACACTGTCTTCACATGTGTTTATTCGCACTGTCTTCACAATAACATTCGAGTGTGAACATGAATGAAGACAACACAACGGCCCAAAGCTTTACCACACTTTTCACATTTATGTGGTTTCTTTCCAGTGTGTGAGTACATACACGTCAAAACACCACCTATGTATTAGTATAGATAACTGCAGGTTCCCATCTGAATCTTGAACATTTTTACAGTTTACCAAGGTTTTTCACACTGCCTTGTACATAGCATTACCACATACTCCACAGTCATAGGGCTTGTCTCCATGAAATTTCACCAAATTTCACCAAATTTTGCTAGTTAATTATCAACAGTCTCTGGGCCCTTAACCTTGTTCTCTATTAAGACACTTCTGATAGGGCAGTGGAAACTAACAATAGAATAAAAAGGGCTTACCGGAAGAATAGTGACTCCTCTCCGATTAGCTTCTCGTTGGGCTAGAATGATGTAGAATGATCAGCTGAACAACATTTTCCCATAACATTTTTGGGGCAAAGGCTTAGTTTGGCCGTCAGAAATTAATGAAAGCCGTACTCTAGCACTGACAGACGTACAAGCGTTCCATGTTCCCAGCTGACATCTTTTTCCCGTAAAAAGTTCAGATAAGTGGGTTTTTATTGTCAGTTTAGTTTGGTTTTGTTGTTATTGTCGTTAGGTTAGGTTATAGGTACCGGCTTCTGTTTGGCGTTTCACTTGTAATGAACTGGTTCGGGTTTGGCGTTTCAATTGACGGACTTTGGCCCAGTTGATGCTTTCCTGCGCGACGCCGTTTGCCTCGAGCCTGCCTGCCGGCAACAAGATGGCGTCACAGCCTACCTCCCGTAATGCTAACTTTAGACCTAAACCACGGCCAAACGGTGCGTTTGCCCCAAAAATGGAAGAGGAAAACATTATTCAGCAAGTAATTCTTAGTTCATTAAAAAAAAAAAAAAAAAAATCGGACGGGAGTCATTATTCTTCCGGTGTTCCATTGTCATGATTTGGCAAAAACCTTGATTACGCTTAACTCAGTTTTAATACTGCAATACAGTTCATTACAATTGGTACTTACCAATTGCACACTTGCTTTAACCACAATAGGAAAATGACCTTGGCCATGTAGGCATTAAGCTGAACATCACTACAGTCCACTTACATGTTGGTAAGACAGTCATGATGCAAGCAGCAACTTGCTGCATAACAGCCAACAACAGACACACAGATAGGAAGCTATTAACAACAAGTTAGGACAAAAATTCTCACTAGATGGCACCACATAAATGAAAGTGAAACTGAATGTGAAACTTTCAATGAAACTGAAACCATTCAGGGGGATATATAATCTATAAGTCTAGGGCAAAATACTATTATTAAAAGCATTAAATGACTTCAATAAATCAATAATACAAGTAAACAATGCAAAATATTAATGATGTCACAACAGTAACCATGGCAACAACTCGGACGCAAATCTCCTCCCCGTACCTCGTGACACGACGTACGATGCGTACAACATGACAGTGTAGATTTATGACAACAAGAAAACAATTTTTACTGCAGTACAAGACGACGGACAGATTTCTGAATGCCGGCATTCGATGGTCTGTCTTCGATTCGATAATTATGAAATAGACGCCATGTTGGATTTTGAATTCATGCTGCGAGCAGCTATTTATTATACCGCCATCTGATCACTGCTAGAAGCTGTTTTTTCAGCGAGAATAGCAAATTTTGGAAATAGGGTGAAATGACAACAATGTTATAGCAATGTTTAAAATGACTGTTGTACTTTGGTCTTCATACGTGTTGTTATTTATAATACTTTTAATTTCTCGTCTATTACCGCATTCATTTATAAAAACGGGAAATTAATCGTAAATAAATAATGGTTGCCTAGAAAATAGCATTCGGCGAGTGTGCAGGTCTCATTGCGTAAACGCGCCCACGCAGCGTGACCTTCTCGCTTGTCGAACGCTACTTGCTAGTCAATTTTTTATTCATTTACGATTAGTTTCCCGTTTCTACTAAATGAATGTTGTAATACACAATAAATTTAATATATAATAAATAACAACATCGATAAAGAACAAAGTGCAAAAGTAATTTTAAACTTAGCTACAACATTGTTATCATTTCACGCTCTTTCCAAAATTTGCTCTTCTCCTCAGAGAACAGCTTCTAGCAATGGTCAGACGACGGTAAAATAAATAGCTGCTCGCAGCGAGAATTCAAAATCCAACATGGCGTCCATTTCGGGGTTACTGAATCGAAGACAAACCATCGAATGCCGGCATTCGAAAAGCATTCCGTCGTCTTGAACTGCGGTAAAAATTGTTTTCTTGTCATAAATCAACACTGTCATGTTGCACGCATCGTACGTTGAGGCACGAGGAGAAAATTTGCGTCTGCGCTGTTGCCATGGTTACTACGTATAGACAACTCGAAAGCCGCATTCTCCGGCAAAGGCGAGAAGCAGCCAGCAGATTTAGTATTGACCAAGTAAAAGCTAGTAAGCGAGAAAATTGTCCTTGCGTAAACCCGCCCTAAAAGTAAGTGGGGCCACCCTATCAAGGCTACGTATAATCCAAGCTCCCTGACGTTAGCCACTTCGGTGATTCTAGTCAGATACTAGCGACGAATTCAGCGACGACCGATCAATGATCATTGTGCGCACTTCGATGATGATGATGATGATGATGATAATGGCTCTCCCTTTTGTAACAAGGTGCGGCCGAAGCCGCCTAGCCTTTCAACACAAAAATGCCAAAGTCCTGCTCCCCTTAAGCACTTCCCCTGCATCTCCACCAACCCAGCAGCTTCTTTCCCACCTTGACTCCTGCCCCCTCTTCCCTCCAACCTAGAAGCCACCTGATCGCCTCCTCCCCCTCTCTCTCTCCCTAATTTTCACTACCCCTAAGATCCTCCAGCCCCCAGCAACCTACCAGGACATGCTCCATCGTCTCCTCTCACTCTCCACAGATGCCACAGGTAACATCTTCATCCTCCCCCTGCTTTTCATTCCATCGCCCCAGTGTTCCCCTTCCCCCAACAAAGAAAGCTCCAGTGTTCAAAACACCAGCCCTAGCCCTTAACAGCAGCACCAGCCCTAGCCCTAAACAGCAGTCCCCCAGTTCCCCTCATACCAGCTCTCCCACCTCATTCTGCTCGTTTCTTCACGATACCTCTCCATCGACGATTTACCTCTCCTCCAACCCACTGCCAAACCATAGAGTTAGATATATTATATTGTTACACCAGAGAGGGAACATTAGCTTCAAATCCTGTCTGTGCGTAATCACCGCCGCCAGGAGCCACGTTGGCGCCACCGTCGATTTGAGTAAGATTTCGTTCGGAGTAGAGGTGTGCGCCACCAACAGTCAAATCAAACGCAACTTACGCCGCCACCAGCAGATTGGGACCATATTATCGCTTTTACGTGTTAGGGGTCAAAGCTGAGTTACTAAAAGATGAAGTACACATTTATTTATGCTTAAGAAATAACTGAACTACTTGGAACTTGAAACAAAATTTGGCAAATTGGCAACATTATGGTTCATTGCGGTGTGCTTGCTCTACATGCTAAAAATGAAATAAAATCAAGTTGGATTATTTCATTTTGCAACAACAAATGCGAAGTCAAACAGTAGAGCAAAGGAAGGGGGCGGGATGATAGGGGGCAGCCCCTTCCCCCCCGCCCCCCCCCCCAAAAAAACTAATAAAACGAGCCAAGTGGGAATAAAAATCGCGGAGAATGGTTATTTGCTATTTTCTTCAAAATTTTGTTGAGGCCATACATGACATATGGGACCGGTCATTATTTACGGCTGGTGGGGGTCATTAAGTTTTTGGACCCCCCCGAGGCGAGGGGGGGGGGGGGGGTAACAATATTTTCGGCGCTCCATGTGGGGGGGGGGGGGGGTCAAAAACACACTGGAAGAAAAAGAACACACTGGAAGAAAAAGTCATTTTTGGACCTCAAAAATGGCACCTAATTTCAGCAGTCAAAATTTGTAAAAACGCTTCACCCCCACCATCATGTTAGTGTTTACAAGCTTTCGAAGCTGTTATTAGCATTACTGCAAGTATAGTTTTTACAAAGAACTTCGTAGAAAAGCCTTGGCATCTGGCTTCTTCTGACTTTCAGGTGCTGACTATGTTACGGATGTGGGCCCCCAAGCAAACACTCGACAAGAGATGGGAGTAAGGAACATTTTATAGAACATATTTAACCTAACATCTCTTTTCGTTAAAAAACGAGGCACGTTTCCTTACAACTAACGATAACTGGAGGAGTGGAGAGCAATGTACTTATTTGGCTATAGCACTAATCTGCAGACAGTCGCAATCGGTAGTATACGAAAAGTGGTGGGGGGGGAGGTTACATTATTTTTGGACCTTGATGGGGGGGGGGTCGAAATTTTTTTCAGAGTCTTGAAAAAGCAGAGTCATCGAAAATCTGGTGGTCATATTTTCATTTCCTCCACCCCTCCCCCCCCCCCGGCCATAAATAATGACCGGTCCCTAAAGCGAGAATAAATATACGTTAACAGTAAGGTTGTCACACTTTTTCTAGCAGGGGGTACGAAGCGAGGCGTAAAATTTGAACCCCCCCCCAAAAAAAAATTGTTTACGTTACTGATGTGCCAAGTGAAGTTATTCTTCGCTTTAGGTTATGACAAGTAATTAAATTCGTGTTCTGTGTCGTCTGCTTCTGTCTTTATGCTTGTTGCATATCGTCTGCTTTTATATTTCTATCAGCTCAAGAAGTGTATTTCGACGAATTATTAGGAAGTTAATTTTGGCCGTTTCAAATTTTACCAAGCTAAAAATGTCAGGTTGCAATACCGCGACTTAGTTTAATCAAGTCGTGGTTTGCTTACCCGTTATATTGAAACTTAACACACGCAATACAACGAAATCGATACACGCTTCTTTCTGAATGGGGTCGCCATCTTGGAAATCCGACGCGGACAAGTAAAGCTGAAAGAGCCATCCCCCTGTGCCAAACCAAACACCTTCACAAACTTCCCCGCCAATCTCCTCGTCCTATCCACCACCTGGTACAGCACCTCTGTGTCACCTCCGTGTTACTTCCGACACGGAAGTTTTCAGATGGCGCTGCTGGTAAAGGAAAGAATGAAATGCTGGTGATTTACAACGTGAATGTGTGGGAAGAGCACTGGCGTTCGGCATTTGAGAACGAATACCGAAGAAATTACAACAGATAAACAAGAATTTAAATAAATACAGTAACTGCTTATGCTAAAACATCATGAACCTATGGCTCATATGTGGGCTGGGACAGGTAAAACGACAGTTGACAAACGGAGGACACAATTCATGGTAGGCTACGCGTAGAAGCCATCATAACCAATGCTCCGATTGCGCTCTTATTAAATGAATAATAAAAGAGCGACATAGGTTCCAGTAATACAAATCTACTAAATAGGTCTAAACATTCAGGCATGCAATACGATCACGGTCGATTTTGTTTGGAGGGGGGGGGGGAGAGGGAGAGAAGGCAACAACCACCATCCCCCATCACACCCAAGAAAAATTATCATTCTGAAAAATGTAAGTCAGTCGTAATACTTAGAATTAAAAAAGAAAATGTAAATGAATATAAATTTTAATAATATTTTGGTACAGCTTGGGATAAAATTAATTTGCCCTTAAATCTGTTCGTCCCAGGCTACACCCCAAAGCAATCGGCGGACCCTCCCCCCTCCTCCCCCAAACCAACCATCACTGCCACCTTACCGGATGCCAGATCAGAGAAAAGTATAACTGTTGGCAGAGTTGAGGGGAGAGGAAGAAGCCTCTCGATTGGTAGCTTTCTTTGTTGGGGGAAGGGGAGCGGAGCAGTGGGTTAGGATGAGCAATCCTGCATACAACATTGTCGCGCTTCTCGAAAGCACTTGGCTTTGTATTAAAAATACGGATCGCTATTTCGCTCGTCCACTCTTCGTCATACCCACGTCGATATGCTTATCGCAGTTGGCCGTGATCTCAAAACTCACCAGCGCGTCCTTATATATCATTTAGATTTTTTCTCATCATCTCCCCCACTGTAAATTTTACAAGGGAAGGCATCGTCGCGACCTTTACTACCAACTAAGATCGATAGCATTCTTCATTCAAATGTAATGCGTGTTAACTTTTGTTAAGTAAAAAAGCACACGATTCAGGACGAGTTACATTAATGACCAGCCAATTTCTATTTTTCATCTACAGCTAAAGCTCTCTATTTTTTTTTTACTTTTCTATCGAAAGTGATCGTATAATTAATTTGGAATTCTGCCTTTATTTAGCAACATGTAGCTTTGCCATCCAATCCAAATCCGTCATCGAAGGAAAATATCCGGGTTTCTCCGTACTACAGCTACGCACTACCCCGTTACTCACATGTTTGTCGAATTGATAGCATACAACTGTTACACTAAATTATTCCGATAACTTCCAACGATTATACAATAATTACCTGATTAGCAAGAGCCGCTATTTGTTCGACATAACTACCAAAACTGTCAATATGCGTAAAATACTGGGACAGTTACCGACGAAGTGCAAAGTAGCCACCATTTTTGTTATTGGTTCGCCCAAAGAAGAACGACGGATGACTCCGTTTTCCGTGCAATGTTGTCAAAACCTGAAACCAACTAGTTTAGTTCCGGTTCAACTTCTTTTCCATACGGACGCATAATTGAGAAAAATTCCTGATCAAGGACCTAGAACCCTTCACAAGCAAACGATTTCATCATAAACTGTTCAATAACAAAGCCTACAAGTTGCTGGCACATGTTCTTATCGAAAATCGTGGTTAATAGACTGACATTTTGTGACTTTCGGCCTGACATGAATAAGTGATACAACCGACCCGTTCGAATAAACGACCTGAGTGGGACGTGACGTCAGTAGAGGGAACATGCGATTTGGCTACCCTCTGACACACAAGATGGCCGCCATCAAGTAAACAGTCTTTTTGGGGTCGAAGGAGTGATGGGACGAAAAAAACGCGAGAGGTCAACTTTACTCGGAATTTTACCCTCTTTCATTTCATTCTCTGCTACTTTTGCCGTGGGATCGAGCGTTTAGGCTCCACGTAGACTACGCGGTAGGGTACTTGGGGGAAAAAATGAATAAATAAATTGTGAGGAAAAATAAATTCTCTTACTGTCTGAGGCCAGATTCGAACCTGGATCATTAGGAAGGAACTCTTACCACGCTATCCACTATACTGAGTTAGTCAGATGAAAATGCAAATGGTAGGTAGTTACAGGTACTACCTACACCAGATGGCAGAACTCGTTTCAACAGTAATAAAAAACTTGATTTGCCTCAATTTTCTTTTTTCGAGCCTATTGAAGTAAAATAAAGAAATTAGTACCTTTGCATCATGATATGAAAAAAACCTTAAACGATCAAAGGTTTATTATTAAAGGGGAGTTGTTTTAAACCAAGTTTAGGCCCCGCGTAGACTACGCAGTAGGGTACTTAGGAAAAAATGAAGTTGGGAAAAATTTTGGGGGCTCAATCTCTGTTAACGAACTGAACGTGGTCGTATTTATTGCTTACTTGTCTGTATTTTAATAGCTTGCGGGAGTGTGCTAGCATGCCCGGCACGGAGAAAATTGATTTTATGGCATCTGGGAGCCACCTGCCTGGCAACTAAATAATGACGCGTCATATCATTCTCCACCAACTGGTCAGGCAAATTAAAAATTGCGTTATTTCCTGCACAGACAGCTAAACACGGAGGTATGTGGTTTATGCTCGCGATGAGAGTTATTTGTACAATTTAAAAGTAAAATGGTGTAATTTTTTTAATAACCTGTTGGTGTTAGTGATTTAAAGTGGACTGCTATAAAACTACATCAGGTGCTTGAATAATAGAGAAATAATCCATGCCTGTAGGTTAGCACATTGATCCGCTGAATAGTTGGAATATCGATCTTTTTCTCCCAATGGCTAGCACCCCACTAACTCAAACCTAGAAACTGAATGATTTATTTATTTATTTTTATATATAATAAAGAAAAAATCATGTCAGTGGACAAATGTGGTCGAGTTTTGAAGAGGCCTAGAATCGAACGGGGTATGGACGCAATTAAAGGGGAAAAGGGAGTTGGATTTAATTTGATAATTACGACTAGCTAGATAAACGTTTAACTAAAGTAGGCTTTGCGATACTGTCTACCGCAGATTTTGGTGCTGAAGATGTCCATCTCCAGCTAGATCTGTACGTGACGTTTCGTTAAACGAGTATGACAATAAATAAAAAAAGGAACACTTTTTCTTATTGCTTTATTTTATTGACCACTTCGAATAAATTGACATAACCTTTATTTAAACGTGACAAAACAAACAAACAATATTGTCCACACAATACTTCGTTAGTCCCTTGAATTCTTCTCTGATTCCAGATAATTCTCTCGTTGCGAAGGTAATGTAGATTTCTATTGGCGGTTTTACCCGAAGCTGTCGAAATAAAATGAGCACGAACTTTTTTTATTCAAATAAGCCGTCCAGTGACTTCCCTCACCTTCGTTCGAATCTTGCAAATTAACTATTCCGCATTCTAATGCTTTGGGACATGCGGGCAGTAGATCTTGCTTCTTTCCTAGCTTCTTGGCGTATTTGGCGAGGTCTAAATTCGTCACGGGTCTGTTCATAGGTAACCCGGCTTCATGTAAAAGCCTCGTCCACACTGTTTTTTTTCCTCATCAATCCTCCACCTTTTTTCGAAGTGGCGGCAAGTGCTTCCATCTTGGCGTTGTGACGTTTTATTTCTTCGAGTTGTCTCGCGTTAGCCTTGGAGTCATTGACGGCCTTGACTATTCCGGCTGTTCCACCCCAACCGCTCCGAGGGCCGCTAAATTTGGTATCAGCAAAGGCAGAAATCCTCCTTTCTTGACTTGCGTGCGAGAGAACTTGAGATTCAGTCCCCGGCCGCTCATTTTGGCCTTTCGAATTCTGGACTGCTGCCTCTTGGTGACGGGTAAAGCTACCTTCCCGGTCCTGAGCTGCGAGTTGGCTAGATGTACGCTGGGTGTTTTGCTGACTTTAATTTGACTCAGCATTCTCTTCTTTTGAGCCGCGGTCAGTCCTACTATGGCTTTTCCATACATGTTTGTTGGTGAGAGTATAAAAATGTTAAAGTCCTTTTATATATTAAATTTTTTTGGTAAGAAAATTCCGTTTATTCAAGTTTCTTCATACTATTACTTCGACCTTGCTTTTGTCCAACTTCAAGCTCATCAATCTATCGCTAATGACTAAGGCGTAGCAACGCGTGTTGGCGGGTACTTGCGCTCCGAATTTGAATCTCAAAATCACGTCGATCACACTCGATTAGAGACGTTCGCTTTGCTTACCGCAGTCGATGCAGATTAACGGAAAGATCTTGGCGTACGTGGACACGTCGAAGGCGGGTCCCGTTTGCGTCTCTCCGTAGTACTGCTTCCTAAAGTTGACTAGATCTTGATACACGTTCGAAACGTTTCCGCAGCCAAAATCCGTATTCAGATCCAAAAACGTGTACCGCACCGAGTTCAGAGTAACGGGAGCGTCCGTCAGGCTGCAATGGTCGAAGACTGCCGGATTTTTCTTTTGATCTCCGTCTCTCCCAGTCTGGAATCCGATTATTACGTATCTCGGCTTCTCGATCGAACTCGTAGTGATCATCTCCAAGTACAGCTAGTTGTTGTTGGCAAATCGAGCATGCCCGAGTACCAGTGCATGAGAGCCATGGGTATCGTTACCCCGGTATTCACGAGTCCGTACAACCTATTTTTCTGAGCGCCGGAAGGCATTACGTGAGGGAGACGCCAGCTAACTTCATCGAGAACGATCTTGCCCGGAGCGACTCCCGTGTCCCTGAAGATGGCGTTCGTGTCGGCAGCTCTCATTAAAGTCAACGTTTGCTGAACCCCGTAAATTACTTTGGTGTAATCTTCGAAGAATCCCATCAAATGAGAGAGGGGTATGGTGTATGCGAAGGATCCTTTCGGACTGTAAGCGCTGAGAAGGATGTCTCTCTTGTACTTGAAGATGGTATTCGTCCCGTCGTCGGCCGTACTGGCGCTGGCACCGTCTAGGAACCATCCTCTATTTGCTACGTGTGCCTGGTCTTGAGGGCCGTAGCTGACGATTCCTTTCATGGTGCTGGCAAATCCCGGGTGATTGATCTCGTCAACGGTCTTGTCTCCGATCTGGTACCTGATGTTCGAGAAGAGGTAAGCTATCGTGTTGTTAACTAAGGCTATCTTGTCGGTGGCTGCATAAACCGACCCGTCACTCGCTTTTACCAGGGCGCCCTTCACGTACAAGTAACTGATGAGGATGCGTGAACAAGTCCTGGTTTTGAACCAATATCCTTAGTTCCGAGTTCACGTTGTTCAAGTTCGTTCCCACTATCGGAGTGTAGTCGTGGTAATTGTACTCTACTACAGATTCGTCCAGGCTAAAGGGTTCCTGGACATTTAGGTAATCTTCTACGGTCTCTATTTGGTGTTGACGATGAGACTTTCTAGAAAGGCCGCTTTCGATGGAGTCAGGACTTGTTGTCGCTTGGCTCGGGACGGTTGTGGTGGTGGTAGTTGTCCGGTAGATGGTTTGTTAGTCTTAAAGTCCAACATTTAATACATACTAATTATATCCTTTTATTTATCTAAAAAAAAAAATTGTTGTTTTACAAGTATTATTATCATTTCGTCTTTCTTAAGTGCAATCTCATAGTCACGGTCTCGCCCCTCAAATTCAGCGGCCGATCCTATCCTCAGTTCCGACTTCACGTTGTTCAAGTTCGTTCCCACTATCGGAGTGTAGTGGTGGTAATTGTACTCTACTACGGATTTGTCCAGGCTAAAGGGTTCCTGGACATTTAGGTAATCTTCTACGGTCTTTATTTGGTGTTGCCGACGAGACTTTCTAGAAAGGCCGCGTTCGATGGAGTCAGGACTTGTTGTCGCTTGGCTCGGGACAGTTGTGGTGGTGGTAGTTGTCCGGTAGATGGTTTGTTAGTCTTAAAGTCCAACATTTATACATACTAATTATATCCTTTTATTTATCTAAAAAAAAAAAAAATTGTTGTTTTACAAGTATTATTTTCATTTCGTCTTTCTCAAGTGCAATCTCATAGTTACGGTCCCGCCCCTCAAATTCAGCGGCCGGTCGTCCTGGTTGGTCAACCAGATTCTGATCGAGCGAATAGCGTTGCTGGTCACGGGTAAATAGATCAAGTTGTGAAGGGATTGCACTATCTTGTATCCCGGCGCGCAGTTTGGAAAGAAGGAGTAGAGGATCGGTTGCCTCGATCCGCTCACGTAAGAATTGCCCACTAGATCACAGTGTATCAAGATGGAATTGACGTCGAGGATGTTGGCCGCGTTCTTGGCGATGCTGATACCTTGTAGGTACACTCCGGGCTCGAATCCGAATTACTTCCCCACGGTTGTTGGGTCGGCGGCGGAGAAATCTACCTTGTATTGTTTGTTCGTGATATGTAGCTCGTATTTCAGAGTATTGGGGTTGCTGACGATGCGAACGTGCGAGACGTCGTTCGGGACGTCCCAGTGCTGACGCTTCTTCATTTCCCCGTAGATGTACTTTTCTATCACTTCTAATTCGTAGGAACCTACCGGGATGACGAGTTTCGTCCACTCCCTACCGTTGTTGTGTCTGTACCTAAACGTGTCAGATTCGAAAGCTTTCACGTTCGGAATCGAGTTGTACGTTTCCAAGTTGACCAGGGCGATCTCCCACCTCTCCTTGTCGTCGTCCATTAGCAGCAGAGGTGTCGAAAACTTGGTGGTGAAATCCGTAGTGTTTGAGGAAAGAACTATGGACGAGGAAGGCATCGTTGTTGTTCGCCTTATGTCGCACTTAACGAAAGTGTATCGTTTACGATTGATCTTAAACATTTATTAATACAAATTTTCTCTTTAGTCTTTTATTATTTAAAAAAAATTTTATTCGTCAAACTCTTTGATCAACTTGCCATGCTCGTCATCCGACAACAGACCGTTAGCTTTCAACTCCGCGTATATGCGCACGATTTCTTCGTCGAGCGAGGTGTTCCCAGCATCCCTCGAAGCTTGGATCAGTTTCAAAATTTCGCACAAATTGCTCGGGTCTTTGTAAAACTTGTTTCCTTCCCCTTGTCGGGTCGGCTGTTGTTGTTGTTGTTGAACCTTGCTAAACACCGGTTTGATGAAGGTACTTGTACCGTACTTGTAACCGGCGCTCGATTTCAGTCTCTTAGCGTTGGGATCATGGTCGCTATACACGGCGCTGCTTCTCCTAAGTATGTCGTGATAATCCAACAGGCTCGGGTGATCTTCAGTCGGTTTTCGCGGATTCTTGAGTATGATCAACTGCCAGAGCTCGTCAGTGCCCTTGTACTTTTTCCGTCCCACCACCACGTTGTCGTCTACGAAATCCACGTCAGAGTTACCTATCTTGTACTTTTTAGTTTCCGGTTCGTACCTTATACCGAAAGTGGGGTCAGTCAGACTGTCCCTGGTAGCGAACATGCTCAGGTACTCGGTGGCTAGCGGTCCTGGTTGCACGGTGTCTAGCAAAGACGTCTCTTCTTCCAAGTATCTCATTCGAGCGCTCGGAGTCATGGCTTCGATTTGCATGAGGGCGCTGGGCGTGAGTGCTCCCATAGAGCTGGATAACCATCTCATTGCCCCGGCATTAAAAGCCAGCTCGGATTTCGTGTCTTCGTCTTCTTCCTCCCTGTTATAGTCGGGTCCGGTTGCTGCTTCCAAGGCCCTCTGAATGTTCCGAAGTTTTTCCCCGTGTTGTATGTGTTGTTTCTGCTGACCCGCTTCGATAGCCAACAACTCCTTTATCTGGAGCTGACGTTGAGCGGCCGCCTCCTTGCTCTCCTTGGCCCATAGGTTCGTCTGCTCTCTGATGGGATCGGTTACCGGTTTGAATATCTTGGTGAGATGCTCGGACTCGCTAACCTTTTCTAGCTTGGCGTCTCTAAATTTGCGTTTGAGTCGTTGTATCAAGGCCTCGTACTGGCCCGAAGCTCGTTGTCGTTTCTTAGTACTCATTTTTAGAAAAATTAAACTCCAACCCTTTTATTTAAAAAAAAATTGAGTCTTAGCAACTAGAATTCTTGTTCGTGGTAACGCGATTCTTGTTCTCGTTGACATCAACACTCGATCACGTCAACTTCAACGCAAATTCTCGTTGACAGCAACACTCGTTCACGTCAACATTAACTCATCGACGCCGACAAAAAATCAAACTCATTTTACATTAAGGCAAATTATCATCGGCGCTACACTCGATCCAACATGCATCTGTACCTTCCCTCTTTCAACGGCTTGGTCTTGTCGACGGTCAGAAATCCGTACGGGTTGGAATTCCAACATTCCCCGCAGGTTTGCTTAAAATCCTCGAAGCTCATGTCACACCGACAGGGTTGTTGTAGACGTGGTTGAGGTTGGTATCATCTTGCCTGAACATTATCAGGACGTTGGCATTGTCTCGTATCACGCGCTTCGGTATCCTGCTGTAGGTCTGGCACAGGTAAAACACGTCCACGTTGGTGTGACGTCCGTTGGCAAAGTACCTCTCAATCTTGTCCTGCTTTTCTATCATGCAGTCGTCGAATAAAAACATGGTTTTCTTGTTGTTGCCGTCTACCAACAGTTGTTCGGGTAATGGAATCTCTTCCAAGCTCGAGCAGAACGAGGCTACTTCGGGGTAAGTCTCTTCGAAGGCCTGCCTCAACCGTTCGTACTTGCTTTGAAACATGGTCTTCGAACACACGTAGAGTCTGTCGTACTCTAGCCAGCCGTCGTTGCAGATGAGATTGAGAGTTAGATTAGTCTTGCCGCAGCCGGCCGGACTGCAGATGATCCATCAAAGTTGTTTCGGTAAATTGAGGTGGTTCTTGCTTTTCTCGAAGGTGACGTCCATCGAGTCGTAATTGATTAGTTTCATTTGTAAGGTTGAAAAGGAATGTTACGCTTTATATAGAAAAAAATTAAAAAAGTAAAAGTGAGTTGTTGATTAGTTTCATTGAAAAGGATCATTACGCTTTATATAAAAAAATGTTCTATAAGTAAAAGCTAAATTAAATCAAACATGTATTGCTTGAAATGTAAGCAAATTACCGATACCGCAGACCCCATTACCGCGACGACATCGAACAAACGCCAACTCCTGAAGGGTAAATGCGAGGTCTGCGGCGCGAATAAGGCTCAGTTTCAGAAGCTGCTACGTGGTACTCACAAATGATCTACAAAGGGCTCGGGCCTGTTAAACACTTTGATAAATAAACTACCGGTCGTACTACACATCCCGGGCTACAAGTTCTGCGGCCCCGGCACGAAACTGAGCGAGAAACTGGCGAGACGAGACGTCGGGATCAACGTTCTCGACGAGGCTTCTAAAAAACACGACATAGCTTACTCCGCCAGCGACGATTTGGAAGACAGGCCCAGGGCCGATGAGGAGTCGGCTTCGACGGCTAAGACAATCGTCTTCTCCCTTACCAGAGCGGGGTTGAACGAGAGAGCGGCTGCCACTGCCGTGGCCGCCGCCATGAAGGCTAAAGTCAAGTTGGGGATGGGGCAATGAATGAAATGAATGGGAAAAAAAATTTATTGTAATAATAAATGGTAAAACGTAATAAATGGATACTTTAGCCAAAGAACTTCATAAACCGGCTCGTAGACATTATCCTAGATGTAAGACCAAAGCCACCTTCGTAGACGATCTGTGGCAGATAGATCTAGTAGAGATGATACCGTACTCCCGAGTCAACAAAGGGTACAAGTACCTGCTCACCCAGATCGACGTGTACAGCAAGTTCGCTCGAGCGGAACCGATGAAATCGAAGTTGGCGGACGACGTTACCGCTGCCTTTAAGAAGATGCTGGTTTCGACTAAGCCCAGGCTCTTACAATCCGACGAAGGGACGGAATTTTTCAACTCGACATTTACTCCACTGATGAAAAGACTGGGCATCAACAACTATCACACCTATTCGGAAACCAAAGCGAGCGTGGTGGAGTGGTTCAACCGCACGCTGAAGACTTTATGTGGCGCGAATTCACCCGTAGAGGCAGTTATAAATGGGTAGACTTACTTCCTTCTCTGTTAGACAAGTACAACGGTTCCGTACATAGAACAATTAAGGCGAGGCCTAAAGACGTGAACGACGGAAAAGTTAAACTTTCAAAACTTTCCACTCCTAAACGATCAATAAAACCTAGTAAATTTAAGGTCGGAGATAATGTCCGTGTATCCCACATAAAAGGGGTGTTCGACAAGGGCTATCTTCAAAACTCGACCAACGAAATTTATGCTATTGATAAAGTAAGAAAGACTAACATTCTCACCTACAACCTGAAAGATTATGGCGGGGAAAGGGGAAAGGGATCTCTTTACGAGTGGGAATTGCAGAAGACGAGCGTGCCAGACCTGTTTCTGGTGGAGAAAGTTGCCAGAACGAAAAGCGTGGGGAAAGAGACCACTTACTTGGTCAAGTGGCGGGGGTACGATGATAAATTTAACAGTTGGGTGGATAATTTAGACGAGTTGGGATAATGTTGTAAACAGAGTGTACAATTTTTTTTTCTTTTATAGAAAGAGTTTGCACCTCATTTGATCTTGCAAATTTTTCTAATATAAAAAGGTCTTGACAGCTTGTTTTTTGATCTCTAGATACAAACATGCCTACCAAGACCGTATTCACTTGTGTTTACTGTGCTGAGGTGTTCTTGTCGTAACACCAGCTACGAAACCACATTCGTTCCCGTCACCCAACCCAACGCGAAGAATGCGGCTGCTTCAGCGACCAGCTCTGTGGTTCGGCTGGGTGTGAAACCCTTCCCCATCTCTCCTGCAGGGAAGCCCTGAACCATCGGCAGTACGAGTTGCCACTGATCCCAGAAGAGGAAATCACAGACCCGCTCGCATTTTTGGTTTCAGCCCGTCTCGCCATTCAAGCTCTGATAGTCGTTTCCTTGGACCAGTTAATAACGTGTAAGGTCCAGATCGGTTTAGGAGTGGAGTTCGTCCGGGACACCTCGGTAGAACAATTCGGTTTCTGGTCTCTTAACGGGGAAATTTATAACCCGAATGACGTTCCTGCTCTACTCGATGAAGCTCTGGACAAAATTCAGAGCTCAATTGATGCCTTTGCACATCGAGGGAGCGGGTGGGTTATTTCACGCGTAGACAACCTCCTCATCAGAGTGGCAAGGTACAATCCCCTACGAGCTTTATCCTATATCCCACTTCCGAAGGAGCTGAGTGCCAAGAAGGGAGCAGTAATCAACATTCAAAATTTTAACGATGAAAAATGCTTTCTGTACTCGGTTCTGGCTGCGGGACTGGGATTAACCAGCATCAACCCAGACGATTATGATGAATTCGAAGACATGCTCGATACGTCCATGTTAACCTACCCGGTGAAGCTCGGAAAAATCGACGCCTTCGAAAAAGCTCATGACCTCTCCAGTAACGTAATTGCGCTTACGAGCAATAATGGTTTACATCTGATTCGTGTCTCCAAAAATTTTTCCGGACAACCTATCGATCTTCTCTTGTTGACGAGGCCTGATGAAGAAGAAGCAGATGCAAGCACGGATGATACACCACTCAACACTCACTACTGCGCCATTTCTGACTTCAAGACACTCTTGCGTTACTGCGGATCTGGCTCACATGCTGGATTCTACTGTAGAAACTGTTTTGCCGGGTTTGGAAAGGAGTGGATGCTCTTTAAACACCGCGAAGAGTGCATCAATACGAATCCTGCTCAAGCTCTCGATTTCAAGAAGCCTGGGGAGAACTTTCTAGAGTTTCGATACCGCAACCGAAAAAACCCCTTCACTAGAGTCATCTACGCTGACTTTGATACCGCCCACCCCAATCCCTCCACGAGCTTTTCATCTAAAATCACGCAACACGTACCCTGCAGCTTTGGCTAAGTCATGGTGGGACCAGAAGGGGAGATTGTGAACCAACAATACTACCTCGGCGAATATGCAGTAGTAGAATTTTTCAAATGCATGGTTAATGAAGCGGAAGATTACTGCACATTGTTGAAAAATGAGAAACCACTAGATCTATCTCCCGGTGAACAAAATAACTTTGATCATAAAAATGCATGTCGATACTGCGGACAAGTCTTCATTCGTAACCCACCGAAGAAAGGAGATCGCAAGGTTAGAGACCATTGTCACGTCACGGGGAAGTACAGAGGACCAGCCCACTCCAAGTGCAACTTGAATGGAAGGGAACAAGGAACAATTTCCGTCATAATTCATGGATTGGAGGGGTACGACATGAATCTCCTAGTGCAGGCGGTGCATACATTCCCTGGGAAGGTGGAAGTGATCGAGCGGAATGAGGAACGATTTAAATCCATGACAATCTCTTTTAAACAGGAGAAAGCGAAGAGGATAGATCTCAGCTTCATTGACAGCTTTGAATTCATGACAACATCCCTGGACACTCTCATCAAGAATCATAAGAATGGTGGTGGCAGGTTCCCAATCCTTGAGGCTGCCCTAGACTCAGGGTGAGAATCTCCCTGGTTCCGTGATGTTGAGACCCGGGAGTCGATTTTGAATCTCCTGACTCAGAAGGGTGTATACCCATACAACTATGTAAAAAGCATGGATGTTTTCAGCGAGGCATATCTACCATCGAGATCGGTCTTTTACGTGCAACTAAAAGAGGAAGAGACAATGGGTGATGATTATGCTCGTGCGCTAAATCTATGGCTTAAGATGAGGGAGAAGAGGTTTGGGCTATACCACGAGATTTACCAGATGACGGACGTTTTCCTGTTGGCGGACGTTTTTGAAGCTTTCAGAAAAGTATGCCTCAAAAACAACAAACTAGATCCCTGCTACTACGTATCCGCTCCAGGGTTTCGCTGGTCGACCCTCCTCAAGAAGACTAGCCCAAAGTTGGAATTGTTTACACACGCAGAGAAATACAACCTCATCACTTCCGGTATTCGTGGAGGTGTATCCTTCATAGGGAAGAGGTTCGCCAAAGTTAACAACAAATACCTGCCCGATTTTGACGCTAGCCAACCATCTCAGTTCATCGCCGACTGGGACATGAATAACCTATACGGTTTTGCAATGTGCGAGTCTCTTCCCTACGATGAATTTCGATACCTGACGAAAGAAGAGATCAGAGCCTTCGACGTGGATGGTGTGCCAGACGATTCAGACGTCGGGTACATTCTCGAAGTGGATCTCGAGTATCCAGCTGAACTACACGAGGCCCACAACGATTATCCACTTGCTCCCGAGAAGTTCGAGATTAGGGAGGAGCACGTGTCTCCCTATTCCAAACGATTGGCAGGAGATTTGAACCACAAAATTAAACCAACCACCAAGCTAGTCCCCAACCTTCTGCACAAGAAGAAATATGTAGTGCACTACCGCCTCCTGAAATTTACCGTCAATAAGGATTAGTGCTTCGTCGCATTAGGAGAATTCTTGCATTTAACCAGAGACAGTGGATGAAGTCCTATATCGTTTTAAATACCGAGAAAAGACAGAACGCAACCACCCCTTTCGAGAAAGATTTTTTTAAGCTCTTGAATAATTCGGTCTTTGGTAAGACCATGGAGAACAAACAGAAGCGTCTTACCGTAAAGCTATGCACCGACGTCAAGCGGGCCATCAAATACACCTCCCTACCTGTAACGTATTCAGCTACATTACATTACTGTGTTCAGTGCTTTTATTGAGTTTATCATGTGACTAATGTCACATGATAATAGTGTCAATACAGAATAGAGAGACTGAGGCGTCCTCTACTTATAGGTACATTGTACAACACTACAGACACTACACTAACCACCCCTAAAAAGAAAAAAAAATTTTTTACACAAAAAATTTTTTTTAATATTAATTTCACAAAATTCTACCAATAAAATTCTTTATATAATATCAATCGTCAGTTGGTTATTAATTCAAGTTTCATAGTTTTTCAAACTCAAGTTTAGTTTTCTAAATTTCTAATTTTAAAAATTCCAAATTATTTTTATCAAACTTTATTTCCCCCAAAATCTAAATTCATAAACTTGATTCTTCATCTTGATTTTACATCTCTTGAAACTTCGCTCTTGCTATATTCTCTTGGATCTCCATGAGACCGGACAGCAAACCAAATTGATTGAAAGGCAGGTGAAATCTTAAAATTTCCCAGGACCTTAAACTGGAAAACATAAATATAATTATGGCCACCTATAAAAACCCCAAATACCAGCATGGTATTCCGTGAACGCAAACGATGCTTGCAACGATGAAATTCCACTTTTATTTATTAGCGGTATTTCGTCCTCACTCGGAACCAACTGGAAAGTTTAGTCGTACCCAAGCTCTCTAATAAAGCGGACAGTCTGCTTTTTCGGTAGGGATGTCATCACGCCAAATAATAGCACATTTCACTATTTACTCACGACTGGGTAGTCGCCGCCTCTACAACGCACAAACGGCTTGCATCTAACCGCACAGAAACAGCTTTCATCCCAGCCGCCTTGACGTACACCGAGCTCCACGCTACGAAAAACGGGCGAGAACGGGTTGGTCCAATACGCACTGCAAAGGATTGTAGGTGATGCTAGAAACACAAAGCAAGATCATTAACATACAGCGTTGGTGAGCAATCCATAAGCACCTCCCTACCTGCAATCTGATTGGTTAACCAACTTGGAACGTTCGGAGACCGAGTAAACCAATGGAAAAACGCAGTAATCGTGTGATTTGTATCCCTCATTATTCATTTCAAATTGCATGGTTTTACACTATTTCTTCAACTCGCAAGTTTCGACGATGATAGCAAACGAGAACTCGTGGATTTTAGCGGTGAATAATTTGACAGTTAATTAGGATACTTCACGCCTTTTCACTGAAGCACTCGGCAGTATATCGGAGTGACAATGCGGAGTATTATCCACGAATAATTCGGCGCACCGTTGATAATTATGGAAAAATTAGGGACGGCCAGTTACAACTTAAACGGACGTACTTTCTCAGTGCAAGCAAAATTAACAAACAGGTATTTTAGTAATAACACTCGGGCGGTTTAAATTTTAAAAGACTACTTAAATAGCATCAATTTATAAACCATTTATTTTTTTCAAACGTATTAGGCATAGTAGGCTATCGCTAGTTAACATTTTTACTAAACGTACTAAGCTTATAGGCTATTCCAATTCAGTAGTATCGCAATTATTAAACCAGGCATAAACAATACCTATGTTAAAGTATAAACGATAGGCATATTAGGCTACCGTCTCTAAACACAACTGGGCAGGGTAGGCTACCCCCACCGACTCATAAAAAATAAATTACAGCAAGTACAGTAATTAATATACATTTTTTTTTCTTTTACATGTTCAACCACGAACGCAAAAATTACTGGTTACAATACCAAATTCAAATTGTATTAATAACTGATCGGCTTTTGAGAAATACCTTTTCGTGTTAACAATTTCGTTAGTAATTCAACGATAAACATTTTAAATTTTTTAAAAATAGCATTTGTGGTAAATTGCTTTTCAAAATAATTTACAGTAATACATATAGCGCTTCACGCTTCCGTAATTAGATGCGATAGGGTCTAGTTTAAGTCCAAGCAGTATTTTTCAACGAATACTTTTGAACAAAAGTTTTTATTATTACACATAAGAGGCATAAATACCTCGACCAGGCACTACTTTAAAAGCTGTGCAAATCTGGCTTAAACTAACTGCTAACTTAACCTTCAGAACGAAATGGTCTCGCTACACCCAACCACACCCAATTTAACAAATTAGTACTCTTGTAAAGCGTAGTAAAGTGTTAGTTTAAGCTTCTAGAATACAATTATAAGTTGACAAACGTGAGTCTCCTACATTGTTTCAGTATACTTAGGAAAATGGAATACTATTCCTTTCCCCAAGTTAAACTCAAGGATTTTAACTACAACTCCCAATTCCATACAACCTTCTTACTTTCCATAATTAAGCAAAATGCACTAATTACTAGCTACGCAGTTGGACAGTTAATTCAAACTTCTTGAATAAGAGTAACAATACTTAAACCTTCGGTTACATTAGCTAAAGCACATTATGAGTTCAAGCAAATCGGACTGAAACTAAACATTAAGTCTTTAAAACAACATTTAAGTTGTTTAGCTCGTGACCCCTTACGGCCCAAGCCAGTCCAACTTAACCAAAACCCCTTACGATTTTGGTGAATTACACATTGCAAAGCAACGACTACTAATTCCAAAAACCCAAACGCTGATATTTACAGTTTATCAACGCTACGGCTAATATAGCACATGGCTGTTACAAACCTAAAGTCAAGATAACACTTCGTAAAATATTCCTAACTTATAGGTGCATTATAACGAAGTTTACACAGCACAATTAGCATTACAGCTTTACTCCACGGGTTTGCAGCTTTTAAATCTTTAAGCAATACACAAGGCTTATTAAATCTTTTAACAGTTTCAGAACTGAATTAAATCTTTTAAGGTCACCCAGTATTCTTAATATTTTATCATGCTTTACACCCAGTTTTACAACGTTGAATCTTTTTGATACAATAGGCATATTAAATCTTTTAAGCAGCACACTACTGACTTAAATCTTTTAAGATATCCTAGTTCAAAATCTTTCAAGATATATAAAACAAAACACCAGTAAACACCAGCATTTCACATTAAATCTTTTAGATGCATCAGGCCTATTAAATCTTTTAAGCAGCACACTACTGACTTAAATCTTTTAAGGTAGCCTAGTTCTAAATCTTTTAATACATTTATACCCAAAAGTCATTTAAGACACACCAGGGTTAAATAACAAACAGCTTAGTATTTAAATCTTTTAAATATAGTCCCACTATTTAAATCTTTTAACTAGCTTGTTTAACACTATAAAGCTTTAAATCTTTTAGACTCGCTATACTTTTAAATCCTTTAATTAGCCATACTAGCCTTTTTAAACCTTTTAAATAGTACCAGTTTCTAAATCTTTTAAGTAGCTTCATTATTCAAATTACTTAGTTATCAACCATTAGTAATTAAGCACACTATCTTGTTTATACAAGAAAACTCCAGCCACAAAAAAAAAATTAAACTCACACAACTGAGATTTACAAATTTAACACTCCAACGCTGGCCGCCCGCCCCTTTCAGCAGAAGTAAACTGCAACAACGAACTTGAAATCGAAGGGCTTAAGCGCGCCATAGCGTAGACCAATTTAAAGTTTCCAACTATGGCCTGGCCTATCCTGAACACCCAGGAAACTTCCAGACCAACTAGTGACAGTACCTTATACATTGAAGAGGCTGAACTCCTTTCTGTATCCACTAACTCTTTGTGGTTCCTGGCGAATGGCGAGGTAGCTGTAGACATCAGGCTGTGAACACTCTCCTCCACCGCTCCCAGAAAAAGGCAGTTGAAAACTTGGTGCCTATACTTATTAATTTAAGGACTTTTAAATTAATTAAAACCTAAATCCCTCCCGTCGCCATTGTAACGTATTCAGCTACATTACTTAAGTTTAACTATACTACATCATAGTATACTAACGGAAGTCCACACTGGATTTAAGGTCTTACAAGTGGCACTGAAGCCAAGGTGTTCAGTGCTTTTATTGAGTTTATCATGTGACTAATGTCACATGATAATAGTGTCAATACAGAATAGAGAGACTGAGGCGTCCTCTACTTATAGGTACAGTCCCGTTCAAAAGTAAATGTCCAAGCCTATGCTAAATTTAAACAATAGCCTCTCGCTCTTCAAGAATGACTGGAATGTACGCAGCTGCATACTGGAGCGTGGTATTGTTGCCGTGAGCGTCGTGTATGGCGCGCCACACCCATCAAATAAGCAAAGAAATGGTTTGTTGAATTAACTAACAATTACGGTAAAACAAAGACTTCAGGTTGTTGTTAATTTATAAAATATGAATGATCAACGATTTTTGTTACATACCGATGTTGTCTTTACATGATACTCGTCATATTTCGTTTGAATAATGTCTTTAAATTGTTTAGCTTTTTGCTACTCATTTATTTACTTAAAATCAGCTAACCTACACAACTTTTATTTCATTATGACCAGATCATCATGGCAAGTTCTAAACGATTCCCGCCAGTTATTTTTCCTGGTTGAAATTGTGATATCAAATGCTTAGATCCTTTCACAGATTAATTATTTAAAGGAAAAATGCGAAAAGTAAAAATTTCTTACTGCCTAATTTTAATTTTTTCAATAAATAAACAGTAAATCAGGAGATAAGCGGTTAACGAAGCAAACAGTCTGTATTAAAGACTGGTCTTGTGAGGATACGAGATGACTAAGCTGAGAAAGAGAGAAAAAAAATGGCTTGGCTGTCAATGAGAAAGAAAGAATTTTCATTTAATGCCTAAAGCAGTAATCCGGGAAATTAAGTGTGCGACTTTACAACTTCAAGCAGCAAAAACTTGGTTAGTTTCGTTAAACATTTTTATTTCGGGCAAAGATCAAACATTTTTTTAACCCGTAGCCACCGAGATACGAACGTACGCCTTCAACGTATAAGAGCGAAAAACTAAGACCCAGCGCGAGCTTTGTGGGGGCCCTGGGGACCCTGAGCAAAGCGAGCAGTCACAGCCCAGTGGTCAGTGTCGTCGGCTCCAAACCAAGATAATGCCGGTTCGAATCCGAGAACTAACCCAACTAGAAAAAGGGTCTGAAAGTTTTTTCAGGCGTTTATGGGTTATTGGTTGGAATCAAGTATTTTCTCAACCCTCAGCTAAAATTATTGGTTCATAGTAAGTGTTCATTCATCAAAAAAATGGCCAAAAAATGATGTATGCTTGCGCTGCGCTGGATACGACATTATGTATTCCAAGTTTGATTATTGGCACTGATTCACTCCTGTGTATTGTATTATTATAATGGAAGACGGCGCCTCTCTGTCTTTTTTAAACTTAGCATTATAATATGTATTATTTTCGCCGTGCCTTTACCGAACTCCGAATCTGCGAAAGGCCAGATTCAACAAGATTATACTATGGGTAATGATTTTTCAACCAGGTTAACTATCTATAACAATTGAAGAGCACGATGGAACCATCATTGTGGACTCCTCTGGGTAAATTTATTTAACTTTTAGCACTGACCAAGACGCTTTATTTTCGAGAAATTAGCACTAGTAGCCCCTGGCTAGAAGATCTTAATCTCACTTACACCAATTTTTCATCAAAAAAAGGTAATACCGGGTTGATAGCAGTCATTTTATGCCACAGAAACGAAATTAGCCTTTATAATGTTAGCACCATTGTGTTTATTCATTTTGATGCTATCAGGCTACTTATATCTCGCTGTTGCATGGATTTCACTCTTTTGTAACGCGTTATAGTTATTTCTTAGATGTCTTTAAACATGAAACTCTTTTGTTGAGTATTAAAAATGACTTGTCCATGAGATCACCACGCCGCCATTCACCTTTATTTCTTTTAGCTCTTAAGTAATATCTGTTTGGTTCCTCCTTGCTATTTTTTTCTACTGCTTATGTCTAGCTTTTTGGCAGTGCGCCTTTTTCTTGGGCAAAATGAGGTCCGATTTGCCAGTTTAGACACAAATAACCAACGTGTTGACGTGCCCTTCCCTTTATATTCCTTCCCTTCCTTCCTTTTCATCCTCAGTCCCCCCCCCCCTCCTTCATATCCCTCCTTCCCTCCGTACAACTGGGTAGAAAGCATAATGATATTATCGTTGAATCCTGGAGAGGCGACGCACATTAGCCTGTGACTTACTAAGAGAATAAGAAATGGGTCTACGAAGAACACGCACAAATAAACCTGATTAACGCTTTTTGTAATCTTAATTTATTCACTTGGCGAGACTTTTACAATAACTGAAGGGAGAAAAAATAACCAGGAAATCGCACATATGGAGGGGAACATATCTCTGCAGTGTATTTCATACGCGAGGGGGGGGGAGTGACGGGTCTGATCTTACCACGTCTGCTTTTTTTTCAACACACCATCAGGATATTATTAGTTAAAAATGCTATAGAAATGTTCAAATTCACGTTTTCTATGTTGTGCAGGGGATATTTTTTCCTGGGATATGTTTTTCTGGGGTCATTTTATCCTGTATTAATACTGGAATATTTTTTTCCGGGGCTATGTTTATTGCTTATGCCTCCCCCCCCCCCTCTCCAACTACTTGCTAGCATAACAGCAAATACACCACCAACATAATATTGGCTCAACAAAATCGTTCATTAACCACGTAAGCAACGAAATAAATACTGCTCGGTACAGTTCTCCAGTAATCCTTTCGTAATTGCCTCAATCAACTAAGTGTCCCGTGATACAGAACACTTCGGCTGTATCAGTGTAGCTTAGCAGTAACAGACTTGATATCTGAATGGAAAATTCATCGCTCCAATACACTTAATCATTTCATCGTGCAAGCAGTAATTAGATTCTCCCCCACCCCCCATCCCAAGGAAACAATTAGGTATTATTGTTCTTTCCTTGGATTGGGGGGTTGGGGAGAATCTAATTACTGCTTGCACGATGAAATGATTAAGTGTATTGGAAGCGATGAATTTTTCATTCAGATATCAAATCTGTTACTGCTAAGCTACACTAATACAGCCGAAAGTGTTCTGTATCACGGGACACTTAGTTGATTGAGGCAATTACGAAAGGATTACTGGAGAACTGTACCGAGCAGTATTTATTTCGTAGCAGAGCAATGAAGATACTGTAAAAAAAGACAAATAATACCGGATGCTACGACTGGTTCATATTTACTTAATAATGACAAGCATGTAATTTTTTACACTCCTGTTTTTCACCACAGAGTCTACATTTTCTTGCTAAGAAACGTCAAATATTTGATTTACATCTCAGAACCTACTGAAAAAGAAACAGAATTTCTTTGAAAACGATTCAAACAAAACTTAAATGGACTGTCGAACTCTATAGATTAGCTCTGCCCTCCTGAAGAGTCTATCTTGTTTCAAAAAAAGAGCAATAAGTTGGTGCTTAAGGAGCTAAACAAACAAGTTGACTATAGCTGCAGTACACGGGTTCTACGACGGGAGTTTATTCCAAAAGATTTTACAAGTTAATTTAAGAGCTTGACGGCGAACCATAGATTCTTGCGGCAGCGTACAACAATATCCGCTATCACGAGCAAAGCACCTGCTACTCATGCAGCAGGTATAACACAAGCTATTGTTGTCGTTAGCATAGACGTGGACATTTACTTTTGAACGGGACTGTACATTGTACAACACTACAGACACTACACTACCCCACGCCGATTCCGTCAACATCCTGCACGATGACCTTGTGCAGATAAATCTACGCCAACGACGGGTGATGTGCGATCTTCCTACCTATTCTGGGTTTGCTATTCTGGAACCGAGCAAGCTATCGATGTATAAATTCCATTACGAGTACATCCAACCACAGTATGGGGATCGTGCCAAACTTCTCTTCACGGATACAGATAGCCTCTGTTACCAAATTGAAACGCATGTTATCTACGAGGACATGCTTCGGGATCATCACCATTTTGACACTAGTAATTTTTCTAAAGGCCACCGGCTTTTCTCCAACGTGAACAAGCAAGTCCTGGGTAAAATGAAGGATGAGATGGGAGGCAAGTCAATCCTAGAGTTCATTGGCTTGAGGTCGAAAATGTACTCTATTAGAGTGCTGAAGAAGGAAACCATCAAGAAGGCTAAAGGAATTCAGGGGGCATTCACGAAAAAACATCTCACCTTCGACGATTACAAGTCCGCGCTGGATCAGACGACATCTGTGCAGAAGGGAGCTTGGTAAAAATATCCAGCACCGGACACGTGTTGTCCATGACCCGTGTTTCGAAATCCCTCCTCAGCCCATATGATGACAAACGGTACATTCTCGAAGACACCGTTAATACTCTGGCCACTGGTCACATCGATTCCGGTGCCTGGGTAGAGTTTGATACTGTAGATGATTTCAACGAGGACGTGGACGTGGTGAGCGACGAGGAGGCAGAGGAAAAAACAAGCGCCACAATTAACCAACGTAACCGAAGTTGCAGCAGCGAAGAAGGCGGAAGAGCAAGTTAAAGCCATTCGCAGACTCGCATTGAAGCAAGATCGCCAGCGAAGATTGGATGACCCAGTTGGGTGGGAGGAGGAAAGAAAGGTGAGAAAGCGAGAGACTAAACGGAAGCACTACGAGGCATTAACCCCAGTGCAGAAAAAGCATCGAGTTGAAGAGGAAGGGCAGAGACGGGCAACCATGATGGAACACGAAAAGTTGGAGTTCAGAAAGACTTACGTTGAAAGAAAGAAATCAAAACGAACGCAAATGACAGAGCAAGAAAATTGCGGGAGAGTAGGAAAAGAAACGCTGAAAGAATGAAAGTGAAGCGTGCGGCAGAGAAGAAAGAAAAATCCTAAATTCAACCCCCTATCTCCACGGTACGGTCGGCTATGCCATCGGGGACACGAGTCCCTGGCAGGTCCAACCAAGGTGGAAAGGCGACCGTACCCTTACCTAATCACGTGTCCCCCTCCCCCTCCCTTTCCTTTCCACCCCAATTCAGTGTGTGTATGCATGTGTGAGTGCATGTATGAATGAGTGCACCCGTAAAATCGGCATTAGTAATGTTTATAAATCAACCTCTTGGTTAATGTCGGTCCTACACATGCACTATGAACTGTAAGAAGGAAACTCCCGGCTTCTTTAACCCTACAAAAATTTTTGTACCGCCCGTTGGGAGGAAGAGCCACGTACAGTTCGGTAATGGAGATTGGGCTCTCCGGCTAATTCGTTTCGGTTAAAAAAAATTTTTCACAACTGTATTTTTCCCAAATATGCACCGCGTAGTCTACGTGGAGCCTAAACGCTTGATCCCATGGCAAAAGTCGTAGAGAACGAAATGCAAGATGGTAAAATTCCGAGTAAAGTCGCCCGCTTGCGTTTTTTCGTCCCATCACTCCTTCGACCCCAAAAAGACGGTTTACTTGATGGTGGCCATCTTGTGCGTCCGATTGAAGCCAAATCGCATTTTCCCTCTACTGACGTCACTAGACAATAGTCCTAGTGACGTCATGATGCGAGCCTTTTTTATTTCCAACTCTATTTCAATAACTGATTTTATGCATAAAATGCATAAGCAGTTAAAAAGTCCACTAAAAAACAAATTCAAGTAGAAACAATCATACAAAAACCCAAGAATGGTAAAGAGACCCATCAAATTTTGGCCATAGAAAGTAGTGATATCAGAGCCAAAATGGCTGCCACCAAAACAATGTAAAACAATCAACGGGACCGGCTCGACCAATCGAAAAAGTGGTCTCTGTGAGGATGAAGCCCAGGGAAATTTCTGGCTTAGATTATGTTTCAAATTTTAGGTAGGTGCAGTAGTTTTTTTCTGAAACCGTGTCACACAATTAATTAATCAACACAAGGCATTAATGCAAACCGTCAACCACTACTTCTGTATGAGTGTAATTCTCCACTTGTTTATTCTAACCCAAACAAACTCTGCTACAGTGTGCCTGATGTAGGCTAGTGGGTGAACTTGGGTTTTCCCCAGGGGCTTTTACTTTGGTATCAGGTCCTCTCCACAGATGAAGCCACTGGAGGAAATAAAGCTTGGGGTCTCACTTCTTGCCAGGGTCTCGCTGCTACAGTTCCATCCATTGGTGTGGTCTTGGGAAAGACTTTGGAGTCACTGGGGATTTGCCTTGGTCCATTTGCTAGCCAGTCTTATACAGATAAGTGAATACTAAGCTTGAATTGAAGTATAGTGTGCAGTCTAGTATTTGACCAGTTGAGTTCTTGCATTTGAGTGATAGCCAGTTGTGCTTGAAGATATTGTGATTGTAGAGTGCTGATTAGACTTATCCATGATTTAGTTGTGGTCAGAGATATTGTCTATGTGTTACGGAAGATACATACTTTGTGAATTCAGTTTGGCGAGTATTTAAGTTCAACCTTGTTGTTTGATAACAAGCCAATGATGGCCAGACCTGTGAAGCGTAAATAGTCTGACTTATCAGTAATTTTAGTATTGTCTAACTTCTTGAGACTGGAATCTGATTGTTAATAAACCCAAGTGACTTTGAGTCTTGAATCAATTTGTTCTTCCTGAATCATCTTTACGCAGACATTGAATATATCGAAAATTGTCATAGGCCACAAGCAATTTTCGTTATACTGGTGTCAGAGTGGGATCGATTCAATTGTGGCAAATCAAAAGGAGAGTAAATTATTTGGACATTTGGATTAGGTTATTTTAGAAAGATTTGGAAACTTGGAAAATTTTAAAATTTTTTTGACTGCTTCACTGGTAAGGCATTTGTTGTGAGGGGATTAGTCAGCACTCTTCAGATTATAGGTTTATTTTGAAAAAAAAAAAACCAGTATGCCTCGTAGGGGTAGAGTTCCCCTTTGGTTAGCCATGGTTTCATCCAGAGGTCGGCCTAATCGTAGGTACATTTTTAAAAGCGATGACGAACAATCTATTTCTAAGGCAACTCCCCCAAGTACTTTGCTGGGCCACCGTTAAGGTACAGTGCGTAGGCTACCTTCATCACCCGCTGTCTGCTCTCAGCCTACTAACAGGGGAAGCCACCAGGAAACGGCACAAATAACTGTCAATACTGAGGTGCCTGAATTTTTTCACGACGAACCCTCGCCTGCCTTGCCTGCTCCATCTCCTACAAATACAGATATGCTGGATTTAATGTACTCGGAAATGCGTGAAGATCGGCAACACCGTGATAGGGTAATAGGGCTAATGCAGAAAAATAATACTGATAAAGATGCCCGCTACTCGTCCCGTGATGAATTGCGAGCTGCCATTGTGGCGATTTCAAAATTTTCAGGCAAACCTGGTGATGGTATTTTTACGTACCTCCTAATAGTGGATAATTTACGGAAACGAGACCCTGATATCTCAGATTCTATGCTGATTTCTGCAGCTACAAGCTGCCTCGAGGGAGGCGCGGTAAAGTACGTCGCTAGCTCCCCAAAACCCACCAACGGTGTTATTTATGATGAATTTAAAGCTAATTTGACTAAAAAGTATGGATGTGGCGATGAATGTGTGCTAAGAGCCCAATTCTTCCGTACTACTAAACAGCTTGACGAATCAGTCGAGCAGTATGTAGATAGGCTTGAAATTTTGGCAGCCAGCCTGTGGCGAGTTCATGCTACAGACCCTGACAATATTAGGCAGATGAAAATGTTGTCAAAGGATGAAAGCTTGCAGGCTGCTTTTCTCCAGGGTGTGCCTAGAGAAATTGAGATATATTTGTCAGCTACAAAGCCCAAAACCTTCCCTGACATGTTAACTGAAGCAATCAATAGGCAGGCTGTTCTAAGCGCTAGGGAAGATTTGTCTATCTCAGAATGTGGGGCACCCACCACTTCATTTTCCAGTATGGTGGGGCTGCAAAACTCAATCCCAAACTCTGTTAAGACAGCTTATGAGAATGAGAAGGTAAGTGTTGCCTCTCTCCTGTGTAAAGAGACACGTACCTGCTTCCATTGTAAAAAACCAGGGTACATTTCGCCGAGATTGTTTTAAACAGCAGAGAAATTATTCGAAATTTCTGGATGGGTTGCCAGGAAATTCTTCCCGAAATGGTAAACGCTTGCGTGATGATTCTGGTCGAAATTTTAACGATAATAAGAAATTCAAAGGTGATTATACTGATCATCGTCCCAAGCAACATAATACTGGAAGAAATCATTGTGGAAGTAATTCTTATAATGATAATTATAGTCAGAAACGATACCAGGGGAATGACAAGTATCATTATCAGAATAAGAAAAATTATCCGCCAAGAAATATGGAGGTGAATGTTGTTGCCCGGGGAAAATCTGAGGTTCATGCTCCCTTAACCCACCCAAACAGTGTTGAACTTGGTCAAAAAAACTAGTTACTATCCCAATCTCTGGGGTATTGTGGATCCTGTGGATAAAAGCACAACAGATGTTGAAATTATTGGCATTTCACAAACAGTTGTGCCTTCTAAATCCCCAATACCTGTCATGTCCGTAGGCTCTAGTTTACGGCTGGAGGCTAGTTATATTTGTGAGGAGAAGAATGCTGCTGACATTTTACAGAGCTTTGTGAGAACATAGTTTGGCAGAGGCAGCAGATTCTTTTATCAGATAGGACTGTGTTGTTGCCAAATGTTGTAGCTTATTTTGGTCATGTGCCACCAAAACTTCTTGCAAATGAATTTTTGGGAAACAGGGCTTTGCACTATTTGTTTACCACATTGTTGGAGAAAGTAAATTATGGGTTCCATGTATCCTATAACGCTGCTGTAGTGTCATGTTTTACTGATGGAGGGGATTCAACACCATTTACTTCAGTGTTTAAAGAATTTCAGTTAGGCTATCCCCTGATTTCACTTTTATTTGGCAAGCAGCGCACTTTTATTTTTAAATGTCTGTCTGAGCCACAGCTTACTGAGCAAATTGTTGTATCAGCTGGGATGGCATTGCATTATCCTGATTTTTCCTCCAAAGAGTGGGAAATTTGTGTTCCTATTGACCCTGCTGGAAATTAATTTTCTATTGTGCTTACATTTTGGAGTTGCCTCCCTGAAAAGGCCTCAACCACTATGATTGATGAGGGCCTTGAGGCAGCCATAAATGAGCCACCGGCCACGTTGGCCAGACAGAAGACAGTACTGTATCTAGGCTTACTACCTCCGAGGAGGAAAACCATTGTTCAGTCATACTCACAGAGATTGACAGCTTTGAGAGTGGGTATTCGCACAATGTGGTGCAGAAATAGTAGTCAGTAGGATCTGAATTGCCAAATTATGAATCAGGGAATACTCTATCTTTTTTTAAAATTTCTACAGGCCTTATGGTAGGCCTTATCTGGTGTTTAATATAGAAGGGTTGCCTGTTGCATCTCTGCTTGACACTGGCAGTGGGGGACATTACTTATTAAAACTATTGCTTACTCTATTGTGGCCCAGTATTCCAGTAGGTGTAGCCTAGAGACGCTGCACCACCCAATTTCTTTAACTGGGGTTGGCAACAAGACTGTGTCTGCCTCACATAAACTTGTGGCGGAAATTTCTAAGTGTAATTTTTAAACTATTCATGAATTTATAGTTGTTGATAATGGAGTGTTTGGAGATGCTGAAATTTTAATAGGATTTGATTTCATAAAGAGCCAGCAAGATAAGGTTGTCTTGCGTTGTTCAGATTGCATTGTTCAGATAACCTTGGCTATAGGTAGCCTAAGGTTTCAGTTGAGTGATTCAGCTTATGCAACAAAGGAGCTATACTTTTGCAACAGTGAGATCATTAACAGCCATGATTATGTGCCAAACAATAATAGAGTTGCTACCCTGACTATTACTCGTGACTCATCAGAAAAGGACAAGGAAAAACAGGATGTTGTGCAAAATGACCCTTACATTGTGGAAAGTGTTTTGGTTACCTTGGCGGAAAATATTACTTTTATTTGAACTGGGCATTTTGAACTGGGCTTATCCAGAAATTCAGGATAGTGTATTTACCCCTAATTGCTTTGAGAAAGATGTGAAATTAGTTTAAGCTTTTGTTGAAACTATACCTTTGGGCCGCAGCCATGTTCAGGCTATTAACAATTCCTGCTTAGACATAGATTTACTGAAAGGGTTTCCTCTGGGCTCTTATACAACTGCCATTTTGGATGATGAACCTATACCATCTTGTGGCACCACTATATAGCCTATACCTGATTCTACGCCTATGGAGGTTAAAAGCCAAGCCGAGTTGGATGAGGAATTGGAACGGTTGAAACCACAATTTGTTTTTCGTGATATTGATGCTTATCACAAACAATTATTTTAGAAATGCTGCGTAAACACCAGCAGTCTTTTGGCGTACATGACTTTGACTTGGGCTTTGGGTGATGCTGACCCTATTAAGAGCCGAGTTTACAGAGTCCCTTACGCTCAGAGAGAAATTATGGAACAACAGATACAAGAATTGCTTAAGATTGGGATTTTGGAACACTCTGATTCCGCATGGGACTTTCCTTGTTTGTTGGTAAGGAGGAAGCCGCACGGGTACCGCTTAATTGTTGACTTACGAAATGTTAACCGGGTTACAGTGGGATGCAGCATTCCTTGGCAGTTCTGAGTGACGTCTTAGTCAAACTGGCTGGTTGTACTATTTTTACCCATTTGGATTTTAAGCTGGGATTTTACCAAATACAGTTGTCGGAAAGGGCAAGGAACATATGTGGCTTCTCGTTTCAGTCCTACAAAGTCGCGTATAAAAGACTCCCAATAGGACTCTCTCGATTGCTCCCAGTGTTTTTCAGCACTGTGCAAATCAGATATTTGCACCCATACTCAATTCCTTTTGCCACGCCTATCTTGATGATATTTTGTTTTCTTCCCGTGACTGGCCTACCCACCTGAAGCATGTGGATATTGCTTTAGGTCTGATAGGAGCATCAGGCATGAAATTAACCCCAATTAAATGTTTGTTTGCACGGTCAAAAGTCAAATTTTTGTGTTTTGTTATTGATAAAGATGGTATCAGTCCTGACGCTGCTAAACTGGATGCAATTAGGGATTATCCGAGGCCTAAGACTGCTAAGCAAATGCGTCGCATGTTAGGTATCGCAAATTCCAATCGAAAACATTGGAAAAATTTTGCTCTGATTACTGCAAACCTTACAAAGCTGACCGGGAAAAATACTAAGTTTACTTGGGATGATTTGGCCGAGCAGTCTTTTTAGAAGTTGAAAGAAGCAATTTTGCATGCAGCTACACTCAAACACCCTGATTTTAGTAAGCCTTTCATAACTGAATCGGATGGCTTGCAAAGTGGTACAGGGGGGCTTTAATTCAGGTCCATGATGGCACAGAATACATATTGGGGTATACATCTAAGGCATTTTCACCTGTGGAGGCTAAGGCCACGACTACGGAGCGAGAAATTCTCAATTCTCAGATTCTCAGAAATTACAATAGAATTTTTTAGGTTATTTTTACTTGGTAGGACATTCACATTACGTGTGGACCACAAAGCGATTTTGTACCTATACTGCAGTCCCAAGTTATCACCTAAACTGGTGAGAGTGTTGATAAAACTCGGGGAGTACAATTTTATAATTCAGCACAGAGCGGGTGCTAGCCTACCTGTTGCTGATGCATTATCTAGAGTTCATGAATTGCCAGTGTGTGTTTTGGATGGGCAATACCCTGATTGGACAAGGCAGCAAGTTAAAATTGAACAGGACCCATACTGTCAAGAAATTACTGCAAAAATTTGTGACAGAGGTTCTGCAGAAGTTATTGACATAATTGGAGGCAAAAATACTTTCTACCATGACGTGGATGGGATAATTTACCGTCTTTATGCACCTAAATGTGCAAAGGGCACTGTTGGTTACGAAACTCAGATGTTGGTGCCTAAATCCCTGATAACACATTGCATACGCGACTATCATGCCACACCGCAAATACAGTCAAAATGCTACTGGCCTACTCTTATTAAGGATGTGCACGATTATATTAAGACTTATGTTGTTTGCCAGCATGGTGAGGTCCCTTGTCACCCATTTAAGGCTAGGCTTAGGGCCTATCAACCATTAAAACGACGTAACCAGTAGTGGGCTTTAGAATTGATTGGGTTTTTGCACAAAACAGAGAGAGAGAGAGAGAGAGAGAGAGAGAGAGAAAAGGGGCGTTATTGCACAAGCAGTGAGTTACAATTTTTTACAATGATGAATAAGACCGAGGTCTTTTAAATCGCCAAAGACAACATCAAATACAATAAATACAATGTAGTGGATAATGAGAAATACAAAAAAAAATTATTAGAAAAAAGAAGCACTTTTAAAAAGTAGTGTACAATGCAGCTAACAACTGATAATCAGTCAAAAATGTATTATCCTACTTTGTGCATAGGTTGAATGATTTGTTAGTGGGAGGAAAGGAGAAGTGGGGAAGGAGAAACATCTTGATGAGAAAACTGGCATTAAGTTAGAAGAGACAATGCGGAGAAGATATGTGTAAAGTATTTTTTCTTGAAAGTATTTATTGACTGGCAGTTTTTAATTTGCTCTGGGATTTAAACGGTTGCATCCTTCCTTGCATTGACAGTTTTTCAAGATATTTGACAGCTGTACCTTTACCTGATAAACGTTCAATTACTGTTGTAAAATCACTGTATAAGGAGTTGTTCGGACGTTTCGGATTTTGCGGAGCACTTTTACACGACTGCGGCGGAAAGTTCCATTCAAAATTTATGCAGGAATTAACATCGTTATTAATCTGTAATTCATTCTTCTTCTCCCAAAATAATCTGGTAATGTTCAAAATTGAGCCGGTTCAGCCACCTAAGCATTAATTGCTTCGGCTGACATAAGGCTCGTCAAAATTTAAAAAAATTTAAATTAAAAAAAAAAAAGTTAAACAAATTATGTTTATGCCGAATGGTTCTTGGCCTGGAGGCATGGTGGAGCGTGTAATCGCTCTGTAGAAGAAATTTTGAGAAAAGTGGTCGTGACATGCATAGAAGAATTGATGAATTTTTAACAGCAGTCTGCCTAGCATACAATGGCTCCGTTCACTCGGCAACATTAGCTACCCCTCATTATTTTAAATATTTTAAGAATTATCACTTTCCGATAAAAAATATCGGTATTGATAATCAGTATCGGTATCAGTACGTAACGGTACACAACCGATAACCTTCTATCGATATAACATTAACTTATTTAACAACAACCGTTTTACGATGTCCATTTTATTATTATCAAGTCAACTTTAGCTTTAGCCTAGCAGACGACACACAGTGCACTTGGCTTCAGCCTCATGCACTTTTAATTGCTGCCACATGTGGTCCCATCCAGAAACTCAGTCAACATCAGTGGTCCGGCAACAGAGCCAATCAGCTCCACCGTCAACCTCAGCATCCAATTGCACATCTTCTGCAATACAAAAGAACAGGATGCAGGCCCCCTTTAAAAGCAAACGCCCTGCGGATTTTCTCTCTCCTGACTTTTCTGGACATCAAATCTACTAGCCACTGAGCCCTTTGGAGCCGAATTCCCATCAGCATTATTTCAGAGTTAAGTAATATTGACGATCTTGGACTTAGCCAAATTTTAAAGGAGCCTCCCTCCTTTAGAGGCCTCTCTCCTTTAGAGACTAAGTCCGGTTTAGTGTTTGGAAAGGGCGCATCTTATCTAAGAGCTCCTTTTCTGGCCCACATCTGGCCAGATCTGGCCATAACTGGTTAAACCTAAAATTGGCCCAGATCCAGGTATGGCCATATCCAGCCAGATCTGGTCATAACTGGCTATATCTAAAATTGGCCCAGTTCTGGCTGGAACTAGCACTATCCTTTTGAAACTTGTCATACCTGGTGATTCAGATCTGCTGATCTGACCAGATCTCTTCAGTTCTGAAAATTTAAAAAAGTCTAAAAGTGCGCAGACAATTACTTCTTAGTGAATAGGCTAGTATTCCTTTTACGATGCATGAGCCGATATTTTTACCTCTCATAACAACAGGTACCAGGGAATATTTATCCCTAAAATGTTGTGTCTATCTGTTGGCGCACTTTTTTTATTATGGCAACTCATTTTATTAGAAACTTGTGTTGTCCTAGATTATTATCACTAGGCTAGGTTTTTTTTTTAATTAGCATCCCATGTTTTAAAAATTTACTTTTTTTGGCAATTAAAAGGTTTGGTTTAACAATCAATGGTGATTGAGTATATGAAAATATTAATACATACCAATGTACAGTATGCTAATTTTAATTTAGTCGCTTTGTGTCGAACATAAACTTTGTTGAGCTTACAACTATACCAGTGACTCAGTATATTTTTGTAATGAAAATGTAATGTTACTGAGTTGGTGTAGGTGGCAAATAATGTTCTAATACTGCCATCAGTTAATAAAAAGGAAACAGTGGCAACATTACTTGTTAGGTTTATAATATGTATGAAGCAAGGCAGCCTAATGATTAGCATTATTGTTTCATGTGCACAAGGTCCCTGGTTCAGGTCAAATGTCAGCAACCCTGGCATTTTCGGGAAGGGCCCCTTGATACGTCGTGTTCATGTCAATTGTGGTACATAAAACATGCAAAACTTGCAAATTGGAATTACCTAGCAAAATTGTCCCTCATCACACCTTCTGGCGCCATGGCTTCGGCTGGGGTAGCGATGCTCGTGTTGCTCTTGGATTGGCATCGTCTGCTTTCATCCCAAACTAGGAACCGATCGGGCATATGCTATCCTTTTTACAAACCGTATTTTTTTTTGTCTACTACCGGTGTAAATAAGGCTAAACAAAAGAAATGGTTTGGTTTGCGTAACCCGACTGACCCTATTTTTAAGAGCCGACCCTAAATATTTTTTCTTTCTAAAGAAAAAAAAATCCTCATTTATTTGACACTCCATCCTACTACACAAAAATGGGTCAAAACTTCCTGGAAAAAGGAAAAATATTGCACCATGAACACGAATGAATGAAAAAAATAATAAATTTTTCTATTTAGTAACCAAAAAAAAAGTGTAAAAAAAAACTACCAACCAACCCTTTTTTTTTTCACAGTGTAACGCAAGCCAAACATTTTTTTTGTTTGGCCTAACCAAAACTTGTTAGCGTACTAGCCTATACAAAAAACTTTGGCAAAGACTTTAGCTACTTGCATTGGTTTAATATTTTTGCTGTTGGCGTGCTGAGTATCGGTATTTAAAAAGTGGTATTGGAATGGTTTTCAATCGTTTTTCTTAATTCAGTGTGGGGAGCTTAGTTTTATTTTTTTCATTACGGGCATTTCTTGCCAAGTAACCTGGGAAATATTTAAGCTTCCAACTAGACATCAGCAGCTTTCAAACACTGTCCGAACATGTTTAAAATGGTGTAGCTTAGGCTTATTCGAATGTCAAAATAGATAAAATTTTGGTAAAGTTAACCTATTCCAATACCACTTTTTAAAAGTAGGCTAGGCTATCGATAAAACAGATCCTATATCAATGCTTTAACATGTCAGCAACATAAAATGAAATGATGCAAAATAGCACGTTTTTTCATAAATAGGAGTGGTTATGTATTCATGCCTAAAAAAAACCTTCCTCCATGGTGACATGCAAGTGACAGACAAAAGCTCTTATCAGCAGTCCCTATAATTTTCCAGCCCATACTATGAAGCTAAAAATTACGCTATTGCATATATAAACTACGAAACAAAGATTGAACTTCCTAAAATTGGGATTGACTTTTTAAAATACCTGATTTTGTGAAATTTTCTGATAAGAAAAAAATAGGCCTAGTAAAAAAAATTATGCTATCGATTATCGACCTACACTAGTTTTCACAATGTTACGGCAACCAAACTTCTTTTTCTTAGGCAACAGTGCAACTATGCCAAATATGCTAGAATACTTTATTTTCTTGGCTAGGCCTAATTACAATGGTTGTTTTTTCAATTGAAAAATAGTCTTCGTTAACCAAACCCGGTTGTGAACCAAGCATTAAAGCAAAATAGAATTGTTTCTACGCCTAGCCTACTAATTTCAAAATGCCAACAAAAAAAAAGACATCAGAAGTAGCCTAAACGAACAGAAAACTATTAACGAGATATAATGTTAGCTAGCTTAAAAGTAAAATGTACGTAGCTTGCTTTCATGGTTCCTTCCAGTGATGCGACTCAGCTGGTGTGTACCTGCCCCGCTGTAAATACCACCATACCTCATAATATGGTAGGACAACGTACCCATCTGAAGGGGGCTCGTTTTTGGTTCGAAGGAATGTCGCTCCATGAAATAGCATATACAGTATCATAGTAAAAAAGGTGGCTTAAGCTTACTCTACTGTACTGCACTAGATTAGTTTTTATGTATATTTTGGCTGTTGGCTTATTTTGAACTTACTTTCCAAGTGCATATAATCAACATTCTTGTAGATTGACATCACCGTCATTTTACTTTGGTTTTAGGAGAATACTCACACAGTAGGGGGTGTTGGAAAACCAAATATCAAGTAACACCCTAGTTTAATAGTTCCAGACGAATTTGCAGTGGCCTTTTACTGGCGCCTTGTTCAGACCAAACCCAGAATTCTGCTCGCAACAGTTCCAATAAACAGGCCGTTTCTTCGAGCTGCTGCAAGCAGAATTCTGGGGTTTGTCTGAAGAAGGTGGCAGTAAAGTCACTAAAAATTTGCCATTAATTGACTATTGCACTATATTTGGTATTGCGTGAACTTGCTGTGCGAGTATATTCATCGACAATATCTGTTGTGAACTCTTATCTTCAGGATTTTCAAGCCTTCCCCCACATACCAAAAATGTGTGTTAGTGCAAGTACATTAAGGGCCCTCGCGCACTAGGCGGCCAAAAAACATGGCGATGTGCTGCGCGGCCACTTCTGTTTTCCCCTGATAATTCTCGATCATGTGGTGAAAAATGAATGCGGTCGCCTGCACGCCACCCGGGATCTCAGTGGCCGTTGTGCCCTGGTTACGTTCTCATTGGCCGCAGCAACCTGGTTGCCTAGTTCGAGGGGGCCCTACGTATGCTTCAGTTTTGTGGTTTCATAGTTACAAATATAGCCTATGTGGGATAATAATCAAAACTGATTTCGGGCAGCAAAAAAAAATTAGCTTAGTTCCATTTCGCAAACTTCAATTCAATAGACTAAATGATTTTTTTAAAAATGCATTTTTTAAAACAAATTTTGACACCCACGCTTTCTGATGCAACATTTAACATGAATTGGGGCAAATAATGCATAGCCTAGTACAAATTAGGCCTTAATAAAATAAAATATTCTTGCTTCTGTTATTGGTTGAGAAAAGTTGGGGGGAGGGATTTTATGTCCTCTGAAAACTTATCACCACTTTGTTTCTTACTTTACGTAAAACGGTGAGAAAAGTGAGAAATGTTAAAATGGAGAGAAATGTTTAATAAAAAAAAGCTTTCAGTAAGGTTTTCTTTTAAGCATTTTACCACCTTGGCTCGTATTTTTTTGCAGGGTAGCTTTCCCCCCTCCCCCCTTATATCATGAATATAAATAATGGGCCTCGCCACCCCAAACAAGTAAAAAAAAAACTACTAAGATAAGCCCAGTAAAAAAAAAAGCCAGGCCTGAAAGGAACAAAATTCCAATTAAACTGTGGCTACAAGTGAAGAATTTATAATTTAAAAGTAATATTTCGAAGTCAAAGTGGTGGAACAAAACTATTTTTTAAGTCAAACAGAATTTTTTATGTTCCTCAAAATAAAATAAAAATGACACCAGCTTGAAATAAATTCTTTCATTTCCATTTCTCAAAATATGCACATTTTATGAATTACTGTATATCATACACGAATATTATCATGTCGGTACCACAAGTGAATGATGCACTGATTTATCACTTTAACCTGTTTTACGATTACCCACAGGGGCTCGTCACAATATACGCGTACGTGCGCGCCAACAAACAATACGCGCAGCAACACTATAGTAAGAGAAGAAGAAAAGGGAGGCAACATGGCCGCCATGGAATACAGAAAAATACAGGTATTACTTATTTACGACAATAATCTGTCCCTCCTATGCTGGCCGATTGTGTTTTCAATTGCACAATTGTAAACCTGAGAAATTAATTGTTTTAAAAAACCACTTGTTGCTGTTCTAACTGTGACCTACGTTTTTTAATTATTGCCGATACGAACACTTGCTGGCCAATTGTGCACACAACGCCATCTCTTGGGGGTCACAAAATCCGATGCTTTCACCATGACACACGTAAAATTGTTGGTGAGTTTATATATTAACCTTAATAAAACTTAACTGAACTGCATCTTTAAAGAATTTCCTTTTGATCAGTGACATTTAATTTCCCCTACACTGTTTACGTATGGAGGTACAAGTTCTAAAAAGTCGCGATCCATTGAAAATACAGGAATCGTTCAAGCATGTTCGTCATTCAGCAACTAGTACAGGCGGAAGTACCGGTCCTGTCAACAAAAGAAACAGAAAACCGCTAAAGAATGACTTTGAGGTTCTAAATGGTATTAAAAAACGTAAATCTATTTTTCTTTAATTAACCAATTCATTATTGGGTCAGTTGTGTACGTTCAGCTGCTTTGTCTTTTTTAAGCTTTCAAATTAACAACCAACCGGCAAGCTCAGCGCCTGTAGCAGTATCGAATCCTGTCACTTCCGGTCGCTGTTGATAATAAATGGAAGTTGAATGGCGAACACTGCCGAAGCGATGGCGTTATTTTTGACAGATCGCTACTACTTTGTGCGCTGCGGCAAATCATACAGACTGTAGGGGAAATTAAAGGTCGCTGATCAAAAGGAAATTCTTTAAAGATGCAGTTCAGTTAAGTTTTATTAAGGTTAGTGTATAAACTCATCAAAAATTTTACGTGTGTCGTGGTGAAAGCATCGGATTTTGTGACACCCAAAAGATGTCGTTGTGTGCACAATTGGCCAGTATGTGTTCGTTAATTAAAAAACGCAGGTCACAGTTAGAACAGCAACAAGTGGTTTTATAAACAATTAATGTCTCAGGTTTACAATTGTGCAATTGAAAACACAATCGGCCAGCGTGGGAAGGACAGATTATTGTCGTAAATAAATAATGCCTTTATTTTTCTGTGTTCCATGGCGGCCATGTTGCCTCCCTTTTCTTTTTCTCTTACTATAGTGTTGCTACGCGCTGTGTTTGTTGGCCCGCACGTACGTGTATACTATGACGAGCCCCTGTGCGATTAGGCTACCAGTAACGTGGCATAAAGTTTTCCAATTCATAAAGATGTAGGCAGCTAGCATCTCACAGCTAGCCCAAGCACAGTAGTATCTTAAAGTAATAACGTTGATCAAATAAAACACACAAGAAAACGATAACTGTATTAGATTTGTCGGTCACTTAGCCACACAGTTCAGCCATCCATTCTAGTCCCGGTCCCGGTATTGCGAGGTCGATAACGAAAGCTTTCAAGGTCAGAACCAGCCATCACGGAGAATACACCACGACGCGAATCACGTGCCACACAAAACGTCCTCATCGTTCGTCGATGTAGTGTTTGATCATCAGCAGACCTTTAAACACAGTTCACCTTTCGGATCACATTCTTATGCCAACAGAATTCCTATGTAATGCTTCAGAAATTCAAAGCAACTTCTGCATCACGGGGGTTCGCCGTTTTGGACCAGCAACTCCTCCAAGTTTTAAAAGCAAAGACAACTAGGATTGGGTAGCTAAGGGTCACGTGATCTGTATTTGAGCAATCGGATTAGTTAACACAACAGCAGGTAGGAGCGTCGCCAACATTTATATGGCCTTTTCACCGCGCCTGCGCGCACGCACCAGCTTTCAAAATTCCGAAATCAGTTTCCTATAGTTACCATGGAAACTATTCAAAACTTCCGACGACTATTATTAAACCAGCAAATTATATTCACTTCAGTCTTCTGATTAATGCTACTAGTTTAAATGAATAACAAGCGATACTTGTATTTGTAAAAAATAAAAATACTCTAATTACACACGCGAATTTGCAGCCAATTTTTTTTAGTCTTACTGATACGTTTTTGATCGCATTACGGCCTTTCAGGCAGAAAATTATTGCTCGTTTCTAGTTAAAGGCTAAGCGAGCGAATCTGGCTATGCCAGTTGTTCACAAGGCTGGATTAAGGGGGGTGCTTTGGGTGCTGCAACGGGTAAAACGCCTTAAGGGAGTCTCTTGGTCCCAGAGTAATAAAATAAGGTACTATTTTAAATACATTTTTTTTTACTTTTACCAGGAACAAATGAACTATGATTTTACTGTTTTTACAAAAAAAATTGTTCAAAAAAGAAAACTTTTTTTTATGGGGCTGGGGGGGGGGGGGGGGGGGGGGGATGGCCACAATAAATCTTAAGCACTAAAAGCCTCTACGAGGTTTAATCACCGGCCCTGGTTGTTCGTTCAGTGAGAATTCGTGACTAGGTCAGATATGGAATATGGCCATATCTGGCCAGATCTGGAAATTCATCCATATCTGGGAACTCTTGACCTGGCCAGATCAGGAACATCCAGATCTGACAGTTGCCATATCTAGCCATATCTGGCAAGTCATCCAGATCTCGGAAGTCCTGATATGGACAGATCTGGCCAGATCAGGAATATCCAGATCTGGTAGTTAACAGATCTGGCCAGCAGGCCATATCTGGGCCAGATCTGGACTTTTCGTCCCTAAATAATCGAATTAAATAACTTTCGGATCATATATCTTGTGAGTAGTGTTATAGGGTACGCTGGTCACATGGAAGAGACGTCACAGGGGTAATGGCATCATAGTGGGGGTATTGACGTCATAACCCCAACAAAATGGCGTCACTTCCGGTCCAGGACGGGTATGACCGTAGACGCCCGGAAGTAACGTCACAGGGTAATGACGTCACAGTGGGGGTAATGACGTCATAACCCCCGCCCACAAAATGGTGTCACTTCCGGTCCAGGACGGTCATGACCATAGACGACTTTATATGATGTTAGAGTCCTAAAACGTTGCCTGCAGCGATTACACACGGAAGTGATGTCACAGGGGGTAATGACGTAACAATGACATCACTTCCGGTCCTAGATGGTCAAGCCTCAAAACGACGTCATTCATTACACATACAGGAGAGTGACGTCACAGAGGGGTAATGACGTTACAACCTGACAAGATGTAATGCACGACGTCAGCAAGAATACAAGTGGTGCCCTCGTGTACCAGGTGTGATGTATATAAAAGGTGCAGTCGATGCTTTCGAGTCACATTCTGCAACCGTGATGTCTGGAGATCAGTTCGTCCCTTCAACTCGTGTGAGCACCTTTGACTTAGACCTGTTCACACCATCAGGTCGTGAAGGTACGTGCGAAGGAAGATGGGAGCACAAGGGTACTCTGGAACCACGTAAAATGGCTGAGGCTGGTTTCTTCAGGTGTGGTGTGAATGTGGACCGAATGTTTGGCGCCTCAGATACAGTGATGTGTGTTTATTGCGAGACGCGAATTTCTCACTGGGAAGCCGACCAAAACCCACTGAAGGAACACAAAGATAAATATGAATACTGTTTATTCCTAAAGCAGTTCCCAACAGGTAATGATTTCCTCGAAATGAGAGAAAGACATCATGTACTTCCAAGGCCGTGACGAATGTGATTGTTCAGCACATACACCACGTGGTCGTTAGTAAAGACCATTGCAAGCAGAAAGGAAACAGATTAGACCTAAATGTGTGTGTGTCAGGAACAGTTAAAGAAGGAGTGACGTAACGTGAGTGTAGTATACCTGCAGCGACCTCACTACCAACAACAACAACAACAATGGCAGTAAGTTTGAAGTTAAAGCACTACCTGGAGGTTATTCTCTACTTGTAATAGTGATCGACACGGGCTTGTTGTTATTCAGTAATCTCTAAAATGTGTACGTCGTGGACTGTACCAAAACAAAAAAAGAAAAGACTGCTTTATCACATGCGACCCAGGAGGAAGACAATACCGACTGTCTACACCACCATTACATGTCGGGTCACCTAATATTATCAACGATGTGTGATGATATCGACATATTTGTGAAGGTTACCAAACATCTTAATATAGATAAGCAATGTACCTTTAATCTCACGTATTACGAAGTGGAAACACTATACATTCACGTTAAAGCGTTAATGGATCAAGCTGTAAACACGACTAAAGTGTAAATAAAAAAGTTATCATGCTCCACTTTTGCTTTTTATTTTATTTCTTCTTCCTATCTTTCTGTTTGGTTTTATGAATGGAGTCTTGTTACTCAGAGTGGGTGAATTCACGCGTGACGTCACAGATCAAAAATGACGTCACGAGAAAAATTTTGGAAAAAAACGACGGCGTGGATGCAAAGTTGACAAGTCATCTTTGCGGAGAGAAGCTCGGTCGGGGCTACGATATATATATATTCCTGAGTTACGTAACCAACTCGAGTCAGTCGTGGGTACAGCTCGGTGATTACTGAACCACTACACAACAACATTTTGTGAAACTTTACTAATTAATAAAATGTAACACTTGTTGCCAAGGCAGCTGTTGCTAAGAGCGAGTCAATGTTTTAGGTCGAGGATACAGCGTTCAAGGGCGTCCTAGCCGGTCACCGAATTACGAGACCAACTCGTGTAGGTCAAGGGTACGTCCGGTCAAGGACTAAACCACAGTGGTCGCTATCAAAACTGAACGGGTTATATAACAACAACAGCAACATTTTGCAAATATGTACGAAAGAAATGATAAGACCTGTTGCTAATCTGCAGTAAAGGCTTTGGAACCAACTGTTTGTGTCAATAAACTAATTGAGTTAATTAAATTACTGTAATGTAAGACGTACATAGAAAGCTACAACCTATACAGGCTTCAATTTAAGTAAACCTGATCGTACTTACTGAGGGTCACCATTTTTAATAGATTAATGCGACATTAATCTCGATCGTATCGTAATTAGGAACGTCGTAAACACCAAAGGTCGTCAATTTTCTGGGTATAAAAGCCTTGTTATTCCAAGCAGAAAACCACCCAAGCCTCGTACGATCCAGCTTTTGGTAAGTTGCTAATCATTTTCTTTCCTGTATTGCTAAACAATACGGTGAAGGTTTTTAAAGAAAAAGTGTAAAAATAAAACGTGAAATAACGTTCGGTAAAGCACGTTTATTTCCTGTCTTTACAGGTATAATATTATTATTATTCACTATTAACATTCTTATTATTGCTATTGTTATTATTACAAGTAATACTGCTCCTACTATCATTGTTTCGACATGACTATGAAATGAAGAGATACAGAATGAACAATTTCATTAGGATTAGCATTCAAAAGTATGATCATGAAGGCATTTCAACTTCTGGAGGAGTGTGCATATTTGACCAAGACTGATGTAACATTAGAGATTTAATTCCTCAATGGTTAGCTCGCTTTGAGTCTGAAAAGCAGCATTTATTGTACGTAGCTCCTACTTTGATTGCTTCGTACTTCAATAATCATGGTCACAAATATGTAGCATTGTCAACTCACGCATTAGAATGCATTAAATTAGACAAGTCACAAATAGAGGCTTTGATCAATGCGCGTGCATTTGTAGAAGAATGGCGTATGGAATTGATGCACGATGCTCAAGATTACGATATCTCTCAAAATTATGACCTCTAATTGCAGCTTTTGCTTGTTTCACAGAAGACTCGGTATTATTATTATACGCATCATATATATATATATATATATATATATACTAGCGGAGTCGCTCGCTTCGCTCGCTCATTCCGCGTCGTCTCGCTGCGCTCGAGGAGATTTCTGGCTGCAACACTTATGATACAGACATACCTTCTACATAAAAAACGATCAAGCAAATTATAAGAGTGTAGTATGCAATATCGGTTATCTCGAGAGAAGGTTAATATTATTTTTTTACGTCCGTGGAGGCAAGCAAAAAGATCAAGCAATTTATCATAAAAGCGCTGTTTCTGATGACAAACGCTGATTTTCGTTCGCTTCGCTCATTCAATCAGCGCAAAACATTTCCTGAAAAACGTGACTGAATCAATGCAACAACCAAGAACCACACATCACTTGTAATTTGTGTTAGTATACTTTTTATATGGTAAAAAGTTTACTTTACGTGTAAATCGCTCAATCCACGCACTACCGTGCTTCAAAACACGAATGTTTCCGTGCTTCAGAATCCAAGAAAATGACGCCCTATTAAAACCAGCTCTATGGGTCTATTTTTTCCATGCATCAAGTCAGTTGATACACATTCAGGTCCACCCATCCTTCCATCCATCCTTCCATCTTTCCATCCTTCCATCCATCCATCTTTCTTTCCATCCTTCCTTCTATCTTTCAATCCTTCCTTCCTTCTATCTTTCCATACATCCATTCATCCTTCCATCTTTCTTTCGATCCATCCATCCATCCATCCATCCTTCCTTCTATCCTTCCTTCCTTCCTTCCATCCATCCTTCCTTCCTTCTTTTCATTCTCCCATCCATCATTTTTTTCTTTCCTTCCAATCTTCCTTCCAACCATTCTTCTATCGTTCCTTCCATCATACCTTCCATCCATACGTCCTTCCTCCCATCCATCCTTAAGTCGTTCCCTCCTTCTATTCATCCTTCCTTCCATCCTCCATTCATCATTTCTTCCATCCTTCCTTCTATCCTTCCATTCATCCTGACATTCTCACATCCTTTCTTCCTCTTTTCCATCCTATCATCCATTCTTAATTAGTTCCTTCCTTTCATCCATCCTTCCTTCCTTTTTTCATCCTCCCTTCCATCTTACCATTCATCATTTCTTCCTTCCTTCCTTCTTCCATTCTTTAGAAACACGAATGTTTGACACCGTTTTGAAACCAAATCTATTGTGATTTTTCCATGCATCAAGTCAGTTAATACAAAACCGATTTTAAGATGCACATGTGGTGTGACGCAAAATACGTTGTCCTTTTCGGCTCATTCGGCCACGTCTCTCTGCACTCCAGATCATCTCTCTTCGTTCGTGGAGGTTTTCACGAACAAACTATGACATCATGAACGAACATGAAGAGCGTTAAAAAAACTTTGACGTTACTTTTTCAGGTTCTTTCGCATATTTGAGGGTGATAATATCAAGTTACAGCGATGAAAATAGGCCTATTAAAAGCGAAATTTAATTATCTTTCGTTTGGTCCTACTCCCATCTTTGTAGGTGCTTTGGTTCCAGAGGAGTAGAGGTACAAATACGCACGCACGCACGCACGCACATCATACGTTTTTAATTATGTAGATATTTGCTACTATTGTTATTGTTGTACAATGGCTGGAATAATGGTAGAGCAAACAAAATACCCAATCGTACCTGAAATGTCAGTGGTATTGGGGAACGATTTCTTAACTGTAATAAGTTCAAAGGTCAAACTAGCGTTCATATAAGAAAATATGAAAAGAACCCAATCACCTTTGTCCCAACAGGGGATGGCGTTTGTTTTACTATGGAGGAATCGTACCTTATGGTACCGATGTTTAGTAGATGGATGGCGGCGCTGTCTGGTCCACGCCCCGCTCAAATTCTCTACACTACTCCGAGGTTTGGAGTGTCCTATTTTACGACGGACAATGAAAGAGTTCTCAGTATTGTACTGATCAACAAAAAGAAAATGGAACTGTCGGTTCGACAATTCAAAATAATCCTCGAATCTGTCAAAGAGATCGAGATGTGGGACCATGAATTAAACCAATGCGCACAAATGAACGAATAAATAGCAAACATGATGATAATGACGGTCACGTGACCCGAGCTAATTTTTGAATAGCACATATATATATGTATACATCGAGAATTAGTGTGGTGGTGTTTCTAAACTAAAAGGGAATTCAGAAAAAAACTGTTTCTTAACGAGGCGACTGATCCAAACTCCTCCCACTTGACGTAAGCGTGATGTCATGGAGATGATGCTAAGGCAGGTGAGTCAGGTTTTTTCTCGCTCACTTACAGATCCAATATGGCTGCCATCACCTGAAGTAGCTGAGATGGTCGTGTTTCTAAACTGTAGGAAATGATATATGGAAAATGTCTAAATTTAGAAACAATCCCATTAAACTGTGATTAATAAGCATCTTTATTATGTTGTTACTGGCATTTCTCTCGCAGAAACTAGATGCGGCGGCGATTATTGCTAATTTTTCTAGTCTTGAGAACGACAAGTAAGGAAGTGGTGTTTCTAAACTGATCGGTTTTGATTATGTTGTGGGGCGTGGCTTAAAACAATTCATCTCACTCGTCCCTCTAGTTTAGAAACACACCCTGTAATCAACTTTAATAAACAAAATCAAAGCGCCAAAAAGATGGCATCACATGATTGCGGTTGCAGGAATAGCAAATTAGTAAAGTACAATCAGAAATAGTATGACGCAAGCATTTGTGAAACAAGGAACAAATTATGCCACATCCCTGTAACAAATGCCTGTGTCATATGTAAAGGCCCAGAATCCGAAACTGAACTAAAACTCGGTTTAAAACGAGCTTCACCACGAGCTGACCGGCCATCAAAATAGTTGTCAGGAGATTGCCTCCACACGTCCAAAGATGACAACAGATTGCATCTTCACATCATTTATTACTCACGACAAACATGCCAAGCAACAACAACCGACACAACGACTCGGCTTCCTCAGACAGAAGTCATACCGGAAGTACAGAGGCGCTCGCGCCAACTGGAAGGCAGCCAAGGCCCAATGAGAATCATCACAAGCTCCCCCCTTCACAGAGCAGATCCCCGAGCTGCTTACAACAAGATAGGGCTACACATAAAATTACCGAACGACATACATACTCGTACAAACCTCCAAGGAGTAAACAGAATGTATACAGCATCAATCCAGCCTACCGTACCACCACAATCATGTTAAGCATTACAAATGTCCTGACAACAAGTCTAAAATCTCACCTGCGATTCAGTTAGTTTTACATACTCACAAACAATCACCTTTGAAGGGAGGCCACCGGGTAACGCCAGGTGCCACCATCACAGCCAGACTCGAGCCTCCCTCCGGCCCAGGCCCTCGGAGAAGTTCTGGCCAACCTTGGCACCGTGACATATACGGACCGAAAAGCCCAAACCCACACAAGGCCCACAGGAGCGGAGAGGGACTGGAGGACAGCCACAAGGAATCAAGCTTACACTGAGGATCTGCAACACACAATAAAGATTCGGAGTAGTCAACAGCCATGATAAGAGTAACCTGGTTTCCACAACACAACCAACTGTCACATGCGTCAGTCAAGACCTTCAGAGTTTACATGAGACAATAGTCAACCAAATGAATTTCTATTCCAACTGAGTACCAAAGGGGTCAACCAGCAACAAAAAGCCAAAGCAACGATACATACGGCTCCAGGGAGTCTCCGCGTTAACTGTCACTACGGGGGTCAGCTGGGGCTTAACACGTCCCAACCACCATTGCCTGCAAGCAGACTGGCACACAGGTTTGCCTCCCTCCTACCCAGCCCCTATGGCAGAGCACACTGAGGGGTGGGCAGGTCCAGCGACCGACCATTCACCCTGCAAAATGCCTAGGCACCGACATTCAGACAATCCACGCCAAGGCTTCTCTGCCACTCCGAGGCTGTTTCGCGCCAAACTGTGGCATACACCGCCAAGGCACCAACAAAATACTCACACAACTACACCCAAAAATAACTTTAAAAAAAAGCAATAAAGCCTTAGACCCAATGCTACAATCGCCGGAGGGTGGATACCAAAGAGTACAAAAAGTGCCCCAAATTCAAAATCGCATCCCAAATGTCGCCCCAAATTCAAAATCGCATCCCAAATGTCGACCCAAATTTTGAATTGCATCCCCACACTTTAACAAAAAACGTGAAGGCATGGGACGTCAACTATCCAGGCAAGTAACCCACGGAGCTACAAACACTTTGAGCTTCACAACAAACGAGGTAGATCGAGGCCTAGCCCAAATAGCAACAGTAAAAAGGCTTGATCAGTGCCCAATTACACACCAAGTGGTCTCCTAAGCACCCGATCTAGCACCAAAACTCTTCAATTACGACACAAGCAAGTCACACAGCCGTACATGGCGAACACATGGACAGCCACTGTAGAAGAAACCCACCATACAAAATTTTGGGTGTCAACTTACGAGACTCCAAGCTTACTTATACAATGGTCACTACCCATTCACTGTGTCACATAATCTGTTACCAGTTTGCTTCAGTTGGAAAAAAAATTGTGTACTTATCACCACTTTCCCCAAAAGAGTTTTACCAACAGTCGAGCAGCCTGTGGGTCATCACAATCCCAAATTGCGTACGAAACAGGGAGGTGCGAGCTTCTTGTACAAAGCCTACGCAGCCCCAAGTTTTAGAAAAAGCTTCGAAATACACCGAAACGAAAGTTCGTCACGCCAGTGGGATGGTAACGCCCCGCATAGCAGCAGTCAAATACGCGGACAAAAGATGCAAAAATCTTTTGTATGCAATATTCATCGAAAAGATCAGTGATTGATTTAGTTAAACATTGAAAGTGCTACAGTGCACACGGGTGCGACATGTCCAGCCGGAGAAGCCCACCGGTAATTAAATGCAATCAAGTGGGCATCAGTAAGCATTAGATGAAATTATGCGAGAACAAATCTCGGGATCCAAAGAGTACAAGATAACAAATAACACCAATGCACTCGAACATTGAAAGAGGGACATGAGAGCGTAACGACTCCGGTGTCGACTGACCGAAAGTGTGTTGAGGAGGCACATCCACGAAATTCCAATGCTTACTCACACTGCACATGACTATTGGAGTTAATACAGGCTAAATCTAGATCTTAATTCTCTAATGCATAATAATACATATAAAACACTTGAACATGTGAACTTCGATAGGCTAAGACCGCACTAGACAAACCAACAACAAAACGGATAGTTTTGTTTCCTTGAAGGTCGGCAACAAAAGAAAGTTTATTGTTACCATGAATGCCGACAACATAAGCCAACAGTTGTCGAATTGCCACACAAGGCGCAGAAACCATTCGTGCAGCCACACAAGGAACAAGAAAATTCCCGATCGAGGTCTGAACAGGGGTGCCACAAACTCTGGGAGGTGACTCTGTAGACAAGTCTGTTTCATGCGGGGTCGGTGAAACAACCCGAACACTGGTGCGGACAACAAGTAGGGACAGCAGTCGCACATTTCCCGATACGAACAAGAAGGGTACTTCCATCTCGAAGATTTGACAGCGACGTCGGCTCTTCTTCTCTTTGGTTTGACTGGTGACAGCCACACAAGTCTGGGTGGAGACCGGAATTGAGAGCCGCCTTTTCTCCTGGTAGGGGGCAGGAACAAGAACCAGCGAGATGCATCGTCGTCGCCATCTCACACCACGTATTCATCACTGAACGCCGAGGTCATACTTAGCACAGCTCCCATCGACCTGTGTTGCCCAGGAGTGGGGCCGGGAAAACTCAGTTTACCCATGACTGAATGTGTAGTGGACACAGACTCTTCAATGGCCTCTGAGAATTGAACCGATGACTCTGGCGAGTACTCACAACGCTGCAACTCAACGCCGACAGTCGTCTGCAAGCTGAACCAATTCCGCAAAACCAGTTGATAGTGTTCGTCGACCTCGAAGTGCACGTCATCCAAAATCGTTGGGCCAGTGTCTCCTTGCAGGGCGGAGAATACGGGTCCAGTGGTGAAAATTGGACCAGCGACAGGTACATTCACATCAGGAATAGTTGATTCGTCACTCGGTAACACTGGTTGTAAAGCCAACCACTCACGAAGTAAGTTGTCGTAGGTCTCTTCCACCTCCAGACTAGTGTCTGGCTGTACCACACATCACTTCCTAGATTGTCACATTCTACATTCCTGAAGACAGCGGCAGTCACAAACTGGGGTTCATGTACAAAATTCGCGGCAGTAGAGCAGGGTTTAGGATCCCTGAGTGATGCAGGTGGAATCTCAGTGGGGTCAGGACCATCTTCCTCTTCAGCCATAGCCAGACTTTCCTCCCATGTAAATCCATCTTCCATAGCACGCCATAGGAAGACTGCCTTCCGGAACTGCTTTTGATGGTAGTCAATCGCTTCTAATGCTTCCGGATCATCACCATATTTCCGCATTTGGTCGGAGCAGTCTAGCTGAAACTTTATTTTCACCTTTATTAACTGTTGCTCAAGAGCGAGCTGAGGTTCTGGTGCCGAAGCAGCTGACGCGGCCACACGTTTTTTCGATCGCCGAACCATGGTTTTCAGATTTACAATAACAGTAACACGCACTGCCGAACATCAACAACTGACGAAATGCCACTGGAAATTTCGTGTGGACCGACACACAAGTTTAAACTTGGGTGCGGACAGCAAACCAGTCTATTTTGGCCACAAAAATTCGACAAGAAAACAATAATTCTCCTTGCGATCGCCATTTCACGAGGTCCTCATGGGCGCCGCCATCTTGTTTCCGGCAGGAGGCGGAAGTCACACGCCGCCATGACTTGACAAATGAGACAACGCGAGAAGGACGCCAAGTTTTCGCGCCGAACGGCAACCGTCGGGTCATGTTCCAGATATGGAACGAGCGTAAAATTCCCGATTCTGGGATGCTTCCGTACAATAAAAGATAAGTTCGCCAAACTGTCACGAAACGCTGGTTTCACCAACTGCAGCTATAAATAGTCACAATCACTAAATACAAGGCATTGCATTTTTGAACTGACGGAACTTCACAAAGGGAGTAGAATACACCACAGTCACAGGTCAAAACGAAATGGCCATTGTTGGTTGCTCACAACAAGACGGATAAAATACAGTCAAACACATTTCCCGTAAAAACTTACGTTGAGAACACGGTCACAGGGTTAGTCCAAGTTTGAGGGCGCCACTTGTGAGGAGATCGCCTCCTCACGTCCAAAGATGACAACGGATTGCATCTTCACATCGTTTATTACTCACGACAAACATGCCATTACAAGCAGGGAGAGTAGAGTAATAACGGGAGGGAAAGCTCCGCCCACTTTCAGTGCTAAGCGCTTGTAATCAGCAGCAGGCTCGCGTACCGCAGCGCGCCAAGCGGTCGTGATGTTACTTTCGCGCGCAGGCAGTAGCAGACAACGGTCGGGGTGTTAATTTTAGACGTAGGCATTTTTAGACTACGTTTTTTTGACAAGAAATCGAAAGGTTTAATTACACTCACACACTTTACATAAAACTCGAATGTAAGTAGCGATATGTTTCAACAAAGAAACAATAAATTTCAGTGATGTTGTTCATTGCTTTCATTAATTTGTGATAAGGTGTTTAAATCCCCTCTTTGGGTCTAAGAATGATATTTTTTTTTGGAGGGGGAGGAGGAATAATAAAAGTTTATTTCTTAAAAGTTAAAATTCATCACAGAGGTGGATTAACATTGTTGCCACCCCCCCCCTCAAATAAAAAACATTCAGCAGATTTTTTTTAATGTTGCCTACGTAAACTTTTCCTAAATTTGTTTTTACAAGCCACTTTGTGGTTCACAGATGTAGCATCTTGAGTTATCAGTATATATAGAATTGTCAGTAAATTGTTCAATGTCTTTATAAGTTTTGGATAAGATGTTTATATCTGCACGTTGGATCTTCACAGGTTTTTTTTTTTTGGGGGGGGGGAAGAGGGGGGGCGTGGAAAGCTGGTGTCCAAAAAGTTAAAACAATCATGACTGAGGGATTTATATTTTTTTCCGCATCTCCCCCCCCCCCCACCAAAAAAAAAGATTAGTCACAAGCATAGTGACTTTACAAATTGGATCTTGACCGGGTCTTTTTTTGGTGGGGGGGGTGGGAGTTATGAAAGATTATTCATGTAAAGTTACAACATGAATGTTTAAGTTTTTCGGAAATAAACTTTCGTAACTCCCCCTCCCTTAACCCCCCGCCCAAAAAAAACCTATGCTTATCTAATTTTTTTGATCTAGACAGGCTTTTTTAAAATTTAAATTGGATCAGTGGGAGTTTATACTTTTATCCCCCCCTCCCCACTCAAAATAAAAATTAGTCAGCACAGTGATGTAAAAAAATTGTATTACATAAACCTTTCCTAATTAAACTTGTTAGGAACATTCTTATGAACTTGAGCCATACTATATTAGACCAATTTGGTTGAAATCGGGCCTCACCTCGCACACACACACACGAGGGGCCTGTACAGTGGGGCACTTGGTACCCACCCCACCATTTTTTTTACAACAAGGCCTTTACATGAATGCAGTTCACGTAATTATGTTGTATTTTTACAATCTTTCTCTATTTTCTTTTCTTCGTTAAGTTCCTTACTAAAAAATTTTAAAGTGTAATAAGAAGGGAAAGGGAAGGGAAAGAACTAGGATTAAATTATAACTACATATTAAGAATTTGTTTATGTAATCGGTTATAAAACCAATATTTAAAAAAAATGGAGAGGGAATTCCAAAATTATTGTCTGTCAATTTTCATTTAAGTTTGCTAGAAAGTAGTACTAGTTCCTGTTTTGTTGAACGTTTGTGAAAACCGGGGGGAAATTTTAATCGGGAAAAGTAAGGAATAGAAACAGTATTATTCCTCCTCACGCAACAAGTTTTCGTTTTTCTTTGCCTGCCATCCGATTTATTATATATTTTTTTCCGTCAGACATAAAATTACGCTTCACCCCTTCTCGGAAGCCACACCAATGTCATTTTAAGGTGATGCGGCCCAATTAAAATACATCTAACGTGCTAATGTAAAAGTCTTGTATTCTTAAATAATAACTTTCCGAAGGAATAACCTTTCTTTTTCATAAGGAAACCTGAAAAACATTAAGTCCAGTCTTTCATGTCTCGAATTTAAGCAATTTATTGTCGTACACCAGTGATCGCCACTCTTCGTGTTGGTAGCAGCCATGCTGTCGCTGCGCGCGTCACATCACGGCCGCTTGGAGCGCTCCGTTACAATGAGATTAACAAAGAGTGGGCGGAGCTTTCCCTCCCGTTACTACTCTACTCTCCCTGTTACAAGCAGACATAGAGTTAGATATATTATATTGTTACACCAGAGAGGGAACATTCGCGTCAAAGCCTGTCCGTGTGTAATCACCGCCGCCAGGAGCCAGGTGGGCGCCACCGTCGATTTGAGAACGACTTCGTTCGGACTAGAGGTGTGCGTCCCCAACAACCAAATCAAACGCAACTTACGCCGCCGCTGGCAGATTCGGATCCTGTCATCGCGTTTACGTGTTAGTTAGTGTCTAAGACTTACTAAAAGATGAAGTATAAATTTATTTATGCTTTCGAAATAGCTGAACTACTTGGAACTTGAAACAAAATTTGGCAAATTGGAAACATTATGCTTCATTGTGATGTGCTTCATCGCTTTACATGCTAAAATTGAAATAAAATCAAGTTGGATTATTTCATCTTGCAACAGCAAATGTGAAGTGTAACAGTAGGGGAAATGGAGGGAGACGGGTGATAAGGGGCAGCCCCCCCTCCTCCTCCCCCACCCACCCAAACGAAAACTAACAAAACGAGCCGAGTGGGAATAAAAATCACGGAAAACGGTTATTTGCTAATTTCTTCAAAACTTTGATGAGGCCATACATGACGTATAGGACCGGTCATTATTTATTGCCGGGGGGGGGGGGTGTCATCAAGTTTTTGGACCCTCTCAAGGGGAGATCGTAAATTTTTCAGATCCAATCAAATGGGGGGGGGGGAAAACAGACTGACCAATTGGATGAAAAGTCATTTTTGGACCTCAAAAATGGCACTTTCAGCAGTCAAAACTTCTAAAAACACTTCACCCCCACCATCATCTCAGTGTTTACAAGGTTTTGAAGCTATTAGTACCATCAGGAGCCTATAGAAAACAACTCCTGGTACCATTACTGCAAGTAGGTGCCTATGCTGCAAGTATAGTCTTAGAAAAGCCTTGGCACCTGGTTTCTTGGCTTCTTCGGTCTTTCAGGTGATGACTACGTTACGGATGTAGGCCCTCAAGCAAACATTGTGTTCATCATACTTATTGTATGAATCTCGACAAGAGATATAAGGAACATTTTATAGAACATGTTTAATCCAACGTCACTTTTCGTTAAAAACGAGACACGCTGTCGGTGTGGGGAGCTATTTATTTATTTATTTGGCTACAGGAATGATCTGCAGACAGTCGCAATAGGTATATGAAAAACGCAATTTTTTTGGGGGGTGGGGGGTTACATTATTTTTGGATTTTGATTGGGGAGGGTGATCAAAAATTTGGTAGTCACATTTTCATCCCCCAGCCTTAAATAATGACTGGTCTCTGAAGCAAGATAAATAAATATACATTAAAAATAAGGTGGTCACACGTTTTCTAGTAGGGGTGCAAAGCGAGGTGTAAAATTTGAACCTCCCCCCCCCCAAAAAAAAAATTGTTTACGTTACTGATATGTCAACTTTAACTTTAATAAATACATCAAAGCGCCATTAAAATGGCATTACATGATGGCGGTTGTAGTAACAAATTAATAGCAATTCACAATATATATACATTCATTAACAGTTATAATAAATAACAAAGGGCACAGCCCCAAAATAAATTAATCTTTATAAGGTATAAGAACTTCCCACAGCTTTTCTTTCATTTTATCAAAATAGCAATTTTGACAGTTCCAATCGGACAACATACAAAACGTGAAAACTGTCGCAATCATATGCCTGCATAATTTATGAATAGTGCAACACGTCATTTGTATCCATCCATCACAATTGCTTACCAATATTTTGTGCACGGGTAATTTTTAGGGAACCAAAAACAACCAGGATAACCTAGTTGAAGTAGAATGTAAGAACATTGGGTTGGTGGTTAGAGATATGGCTGTCAAGTCGGTTCTTAAAGGAGTTTGTGGAGGGGGCCAAAACCACAGATGCGGGGAGGGCGTTCCAAAATGATATAAAACGAGAAAAAAATGTGCGCCGCGCCCACTCGTGTTTATGGAAAGTAAACTCAAGTTTAAGTGGATGTCCACGCGTAGCGGAGTATGATTGCAAGTTAAGGTGTTTCCTAAGCTCGGGGCCTCCGTAGTTAAATGTAAGGATTTTGTAAAGAGTAATTAGGCTTCCACGATTAAATCGCCACCACAGGGATGGTAATTTTTTAAGACGTTGTTCGTATGCCAAATAATACAGCCCAAGAATTTTTTTGGTGACACGCCTTTGAACCTTTTCAAGTGCTGACAGATCTTTTTTGAAATACGGGTGCCAGAAATCAATCCCATATTCAAGTATTGGTCGAATTATTGATAAATAGAGTTTTAGGTAGACCTGGGGGTGCCTAGAGGTGATATTGCGGTTAATAAGAAAGGTTTGTGCATTTGCCTTGGCAATAGTGCGCTACATGAGCGGAAGGTTGAAGAGTATTGTCGATAATAATACCTAGATCAGTGGTCTGTGTAACAGATTTTAAGTTTGAAGGGCCCCAGTGATATTGATAGTGGGGGTTGTGACGACCAAAATGCATGATGACCGATTTGTCTGGGTGAATAGACAATTCCAAAGTAGAGCTCTACTTATATAATAGGTCCAGACTATGTTGAAATTTGGTATGAGAGTCGGGCTTATCCAGGCCCACCCCTAACTTAGTATCATCCGCAAATTTATTTAGTGCATGGTTGATATTGTTGCCAAAGTCATCAAAGTATAACAGGAAAAGAAGCGGCCCGAGTACTGACCCTTGGACGATCCCACTGGAGACTTGCGCGGTGCCGGAGTGCATACCACCAACTACCACGGTTTGAGTACGATTTGTTAGCCATGATGAGATCCAGTTGGCAATTGGGCCAAGGATACCGTAAGCTTGAAGTTTATGTATCAATAAATTGTGGGGGACGCGGTCGAAAGCCTTTACAATGTCTAAATAGAGTACATCGACTGGGATGTTTTTATCAAGATAATTCCAAATGTTGGCGTAAAAAGATAGTAAATTAGTAATTGTTGAGTAGTTGGATCCAAACCCGTGCTGGGAACAATTTAAGAGTTTCCACTCCTCCACAAACTTTAAAATATGTTTACTGAGAATGGATTTAAAGTTTTTACCTACCGTAAATCCCCGCAAAGAAGCCCATGGGCTAATAAACGAAATAATGCGTTTTTGTAAACGACACTAATGGCTAAAATGACTCGCTTATAAGCCCAGGGCTTATATGTGAAACGCTTTTTTTTTTTTAATATTCTTACTAGGTTGTATAAAAACTCGCACTGTTTATTAAATAAATTGTTAAATATTGCTTAACGTTTTAAGAAAGTAAGTTAAAAAATAAATTGTCATCGCTAATGGCGTGAGTTGGTATTTTTTTCCGTCACCCATGGAGTGAGGCACTAACGAAATATTTATTTTTACGAAAACTATTGGACACTATTATTTCAAACTTACTACACGCACGCAACAGATATTCATTATGGTGCACAGAAAAAATCAAATAAATGGCTTTAATTGTTTCAAAGAAATTTTTATTTTTTAATTAAGGGTGGTAATGATTTAAAATTGAAAATCTCCCGTGTTGACAAAACGCGTCTGAAAGTCGGCGTTGTTAGGCTAAAAATCGTTGTTCCCACCTGACAGGCGATAGTGTGAAGGTTTATAGGCTCCTTTTCCATTTAGTTTTTCGTCGTGGCTGTTGTTTTAATTTTTTAATGCTGTGAAACATCATCTTTCTTGTGATTTTCAACGATGAACTAAAACACAAGCGCTCACTTGAAATCCGAAGCAAGCGGCGGCGGCCATGCTGGAATCATGCATCAGCCAATGAGAGTGCGTCAAATCGGTCACGTGGTGCCAACAGGCTAATGAAGGAACGCGATCTTCAAATGCTTTGGAAAGTTGTTTTGAAACCGCCAGAAACGGAATACTACAATTCGCCTGATTGGCTAATGCCAAATGGCCGTCGAGAAAATATGTTGAGAGGCCTGGATTTATGGGAATTCCAGCTTTCCAACGAATCCAAGATGGCGGCGCCCAGTGAAATCGTTAGATCGCTACCGCTGATCAAAAAAAGACCAATTTTCTGCTTTCTAACTTACGAAAAAAGAACGAGAACGACATTTTTGCAGTTTTTAGCGAGTCTACACTCAACTAAAGTGCTTTTTACAAAATTATAGACGTCGGTAACAACTTTTTTTTTTTACAGAAATCTATGGATAACACGTCATGTAGCGAATTTCAGCTTTCCTTTTTTCAATATCTTGGTCGCAAATTGCGGTTTTTTCGACCTGAAGTTTCCCTTCAAAGTTGAGATGATTTTTTTTTTCACGGCTTAACCTGGTTACAACGGGGCAGGCCCGATTTGCAAAACTTTGTTTCAGAGGACCAATTAGAGGCCCTGGTTAGAACATGTTTTTATTCCTAAAATACCTATGCTACCTAATTACTTTTTTGCAGTTTAATTCGGGACGGTATTCTGGAATGAAAACTTATTTTCCATTCCTCTGCCCTGGATGGAAAAATGTCTTTCTCCCTACAATACTTAGCCAATTAATTTTTTTAATTACAGACAATAATGGTTATTTGGGAAACTTATTCTGGCATAAAAGAAGAAAAAAAATCCTCGCAATGTTTTTTTCCTCAGACTTAATAGGTTAAGTAAAATATTACATAATAAAATAAAATGGCAAAGGAAACAAATACTTGATTTATGTTTTCGGGGAAATTTGGTTCGCTTACTGGGGCATTTTGAAGATTGTCGACACCTGCACCCATAAAATCATTGTCCTGCATAGAAGCTCATGGGCTTATATCCGGAGCATGGGCTTAAATTCGAAAATAAACCCAGGGCTTATATGCGGGGATTTACGGTAACAAGGAGGTGACACTAATGGGGCGATAATTACTGGGGTCTTGACGTAAACCTTGTTTAAAAATAGGTGTAATGTGGGCGTGTAGCCACTCAGGGGGGACGAAGCCATCATCCAAAAACCTATTGAAACAATGTGGCAAAATGGAAGAAAGTTTACGCTGGTATTTGATTAAAAATTCAGCAGGAATAGTATCGGGGCCAGAAGCTTTAGAGGGCGTTAAGGTTGAAATGCCCTCAAGAATGCAATTTTCTGTAAAAAAAAGCGGTGGAATGCAAACCGCGCTAATAGCCACAAATGGCAGTGGGCGAGGAATTTGAGGTTTAAGTGCAAAGTTATCCTGAAAAGTGTTATTTAAAATACTTGCCATGCTATGACAGTCGCCAGTAAGCTCACTATTTTTATTTTTTAATGGCCCAATACCTACTCTTGTTTTTTGGCAAGTTTTTACATACTGATAAAATTGTTTTGGATTTTCTATAGCATAAGATGCTAGCCTAATTTCAAAAAGTTCTTTTTCTGACCTAATTTTAATTTTAGCTTCGTGCGAAGCGTGTTCATAGGCCAATAACACCTGTGGATCGTTGCCGACATGATACTTTTTCCATAGTCGTTTGCGCTTCTTTAACAATTGGATGGTGTCACGTGATATCCATTTTGGCCGCTTGACCGGTGAGGGAGTTACATAGTAGCTGCATAGGTCTAGAAAAGATTTAATTGAGTCTGTTAACTCTATGCCATGCGTCACTCGCAGCAAGCCGATTCACAGAGGGTAGAAAAAATGTTTTACTAGAGAAATTATATTTTAGTACTTTTTTTCAAAGAATTTAGCACGAAGTGAAGTTTTAATTATCAATATATCATGATCACTTTTAGCAAGCCTACCAGCATGGCTCATTGACGAAATTATTTCCGGTTCAGTTACAAAAACAAGGTCCAAAATATTATTTCCGCGCGTGGGATGCTGGACAAGTTGCGTTAGGTTCAAAGAAAGCGTTATTTCCAGGAAGAGGGAACCCTCCCTGTCTGCCGTGAGTCGAAGCCAATCAATAGAGGGAAAGTTAAAATCCCCTACAATGATTAAATTTCGTTTGGGGAGTTGGTCTAGTAATAGTAACAATTTTTGGTTATTTTCAGGTAACGAATTAGGGGATCTGTAAATGACACAAATAGTGTACAGGTTGTTTCCAATTTTTGTTTGGATGCACGATGCACTCTCGTAACCGATGTAACTCTCGTAAATAAGCGATAATTCTTGATAGTCAAACCCAATTTTAACAAAAATAGCCGTGCCCCCTATGTAGTGGGTAATACCATTCTTGTCATTGCGCGCAGCAAGGGTGTACCCTGGATAGGAAGGGGTCAACGCGGCAGGGGAGAACCAAGTCTCAGTGACCGTAAAAAAATCCGGTTGATGGGTTGCAAGGCACGCCAGTGTTTCTGCATACTTGTTTCCTAAAGAGTTGGCATTTGTATAAATTATTTTGATTTGGAATTCGTGCGTGTCTGTGGTTTTGGCCTGTGGCTTTGTTTTGGTCTGACAGAAAGATCGTCTCTGGTGGGACAGTGGGTTTGTTGGGTTAGAGTGAGAACGGACAAGTGACGGGTTGGCGAAGGTTTTCCCGGCGGGGGGGGGGGGGGGGGGGAAGCAAGCTTAATGGGGATCGAACATCTGGCGGGGGGAAAGAAAAAACCGGGTTCAAAGAAGAGGAATTGGTTTGCGTGGGGTTGGATTCACTATCACTTTCGGATTCAATATTTAGACAATCATTTACAACAGGATTTTTTGCTGTGGGTAACAACTCACTTTCTTTAGTTTGCAATGTAATAATTTTGTTGTTTCTAATGCCTACAGAATGTCCCTTACGTTTCAAGACTGCCACTTCCTGGCTCATTTCTTTATGATTTTTTTGCTGCAACCGGGTCATGTCCGGACGGATGTACACATTTTTGTATTCCTTGGTTTGTCTAATAGTTATACCAGCCTGTATTAGGCGTATTCTTAATTCCTGGTTTGGTAGGCACACCTTAAGAGGACGATCACGGGCCTGGTTAAATTCGCCCAACCGACGGCAGTTAATTCTCGATTCTGGTTCTTCAATGTTTAAGAATCTGAATAGGTTATACACATCCGCCCTAGCCTGATCCGGCGCAGGATCGTCTTTTAACCCAAAAATGACAATATTATTTTGACGCCTAGTTCTGTCCAGGATTTCGTCAGCGTACGAGTCAAGTTGGTTAGCTGAAATACTACTGGTAGGGTTAACTTGGTTTGTCATTTGCTGTTGTAAGCTATCATACATTTCTTTGGTTGGGAGGGCGTTAACTTTGGCGGTTAGTGCTTTGATTTGACCAGAATGGTGGTTAAGTAATTGAGTGGTTGAAGCTTAATCTGAACTGACCTTGAGCAGTATAGTATTAAGGCTTTGAAGTTGTTCCAAAATTGATTGGGTTGTAACTTGATTATTATTAATTGCACTTTTGCATGCTCCACAGAACCATTCTAAATCTACATTAGCGACATAAATTGGAAAAAAACTTTGCTCAAGCGCACAACACCCAATTCCATGGTACCAATGTTTACAGCCCGTACACTGGATGTTATCCGAATCAGAATCTTCTACCCTAATTTTGCAAATACCACAGACGTCAGGATCCATTATGATGTGTTTGCAGCCTAACACATTTTAAATTGAATTGTAGCGTACTACCCTAAGCCAGAAAGGATAGTCAGTGTTGGCAGTTTGTATCAGACAGTTTATTACAGTTGGAACATTACATTATATAACCTAGGTTACTTTGCATAAGAGACTACTTAACAGATGCAGGCAAGATGCACTGAAGTTAACCAATCAGATCGAAGCTAGGTAACATGATGAACCAAACAGATGTAATACATAATCAATGAATGCTCACAGTGTGTGCAGACAAGGTGCACACACTGGTAGCTCTTTAGCTCAATCTGAGGACACAGCAATCCCCCTCAAAAATTGAAGGGCAGTTTAAATAGTAATTTTCAACTGACCTAACATTTTTAATATACAGTCAATCAGTGCAGAGTTTTTAATAAATTAAATTTCCTTCACAAGTTAATGTAACAACCGAACAATTTCTAAATTCAGTTTCAAGATTAGACCTATTGTTTGTTTCGAGGAGTTGCAAGACAAACTTACAAAATTGTGAATTCGACTAACATGTTAACAGCAGACTCGCACTGCGATGCTCCGAAGCTGTAAAGTTATTCAACTATTTTATATTTTATTGACACATCGAGAAAATATGCAAGCAATGAAAACAATCCACTTAATAATTTTGACGTTTGATTATCGAATAAAATCTAATTAGCCGCAGCAGAATCTTTTTTCTTTCAAATTTTGTGACCAAATAACTTGAAACGGCTTGCAGCTTACAAATGACGCCATGCATGCTTGCTTCTCGATTACGTATGGCTGCTGATACCATCCAAAATTCATTATGTTTTTTGTTCAATTTAGCTGCGTCGCATTTATTTTTTGCCCCCGACGCTACAGTTTCTCACATTACATGGAATAGAAATAAAACACAAACATTAGACAAACAATATTAAGACAAGAAATAGCATCTCATCAAAATCTTAAGTTTACAATAACATTTTTGTGCTTTAAATCTCTAAAATATCCTGTATTTACCAAGATACATTTAACGTTAACAATACATGTTTGAGACCTCCTCAACTATTAAAACCGAAGGCTTAATTGCGCTCACGAATAACCGATACAAACAAAGGTCGGAAACTACTTTTCCACAATTAAAACGCGGTCAACAATAAGGTTAATTAAAATATTAATTGACTTGCAGTGAGCGCACAGAAAACGCTGACAAAAACTACGAATTACAATCTGTACTTACTGACCAACAAAGTTAAATTTTTAATTTTGTTAAATCGGGCAAGATCTTTATGTAACTAGGTACAGCTAATTATCTGAAACAGAAAAATAGCAAACATTTTATTCAAGCAACAGTCGAATAATCTTAAAGATCTAACTTAATCGGTTTCACCCTTTTGCGCTTGTCCCGGAGCTTTGCGAGTGAAATTTCGGGGCTTATTTTTCGCTTGTTACACTTCGAGCTACCAGCAACTGCATCATCCGAAGGAGTGGGGACTGAATCAGCATCTTGAATGTTAACATTCGGGACCAATGGGCCTTGATTTATTCGGCTATTGGATTTTCGACGAGTAGCTGATTCACTAAGCGCTGGAAAGTCTCTTTCGGTACGTAATTCATCGGCTTGCGCCGGAATTGACTCTTCTTGGATTGATGTATCTCCAACAGAAGGTGCTCGATCGTTCCCAGATTCTTGCGCTGGTGCAAAACGGTTGGGAGCAGAAACGTGACGTTTACGTGACGCATTGTCAACATCCGATCGCCTGATGCCCTTAAAAGGTGACAATTTCGTCCTCGGCTCTTGATTGGATGGAACAAAGGCTATCGACTTTCGCTTATTCTTCCTGCTAATTTGCATTGAAGGAACATTGGTGTTTTCTGCAGGAATTCCAGTACAGTTTAACGAATCGTTTTCTCGCGAAAGTTGCGTGTTTTCCACCACAGAACCGTCGTCATTTAGTTCTTCATTTGGCAAACGCTCTCGGATTTGGCTAATGTTTCGGCGCAATTTCAAACCACTTGATGTAAGAACAATATAGTTTGAATTTTGCTGACATTCCCAAATAACATCTTGCTGCCACAGTCGTTTTGCTACAGTATAGTCACGTGTCCATATTGGAGTGTACACCGTGAACTTATCTTGCTTCTTATGTGCTGAACTTTCGTTAATTTTATCTTGTTTTATGCGGATTTTTTGCTGCAAGTTTGGCTTCAACAAATCCAAACAAGTTCTAGCTTCTCGCCCAAAAAATAATTTTGTAGCAGTTTCACCTGTGACAGTCAGTGTGTGGGCAATTTCTAGCAGCTGTATGAAATTCGTTTAAACTCTGTTTAATGGTTTTACCTTCCTTACGCGCTGCTTTAAACGCTTTTTTAAATTCTCGCACATTTACCTCGGCGAATCCATTCTGTTTTGGATCGTAAGGTGCACCAGTGAGATGGCGGATTCCGCGGTTTTTAATGTATGCCTGAAACTCAGAGGAAGTCCACTGCGGACCATTGTCCGTAACGAGGCACGAAATTAGCCCATTAAGGGCCATAAATTCCTCAAAAACTTCAATTACCTTTTCAGATGTTGTTTTGTTCATAAATTTAACAACAGGAAATTTACTATAGGCATCAACAATGACAATAAATGTCAAACCCTCTACTACACCAAAGTCAGAATGAATTCGTTCCATAGGCTTAAGTGGATATTCCCACGAATGTTTTGGGCCAGCAGGCTTTTCACCCCTCTGCTCTTGGCATACAACGCAACTCTTGACTTTAGCTTCCAAGTTAGCATCGATGCCTGGCCACCAGAACTTACCCCTAGCTAACGATTTTATTTTCACGATTCCTAAGTGGCCAGCGTGTAGATCCTGAAGTATGCGTGCACGTAAGCTGGTTGGTACTACAACGCGCAACCCCCAAAAAAGTGTGTTACATTCTTACGAATAAAATAAGGCTTAATATCTGGGTCATCAACTTTCTCTGGCCAGCCATGCTTTACATATCTCAGAATCCTAGCTAGCACCGGATCTTTTATAATAGCTTTCACTAAAGTGTCGTTCAAAACTGGTAAAGTTTCAACTGATTGTAAATATAACACTTTATAAGGAATCTCTTCATCTAAATCCTCAGCTTTTGCTTCTAACGGTAATCTAGATAGCATATCTGGTGTAAGATTATTTTTGCCAGGTACATGCTGCAACTCATAGGAGTAGCCATTGAGCTGCATGGCATAGCGCTGGACTCTGCTTGCAGCCATTTGAGGGATGCCCTTTTTTGGGCCAAAAATCCAAAGTAATGCTTTATTATCAGTTTGCAATATAAAACGATTAGCATATAGATATTGATGGAATTTCTTCACACCCCATGAAATTCCAAGGGCCTCTCGATCGAATTGGGAGTACCCCTGTTCTGCCTTTGTCAGTTTTCTTGAAGCAAACGAGATAGGCTTTTCCTGACCATTCGGCATAACATGAGATAAACAACAACCTAGACCAAAGGGACTAGCATCTACTGCTAATTTAAGCTTTAACTTTGGGTCATAATGTGTCAAAACATTAGATGTCTTAAATAACTGTTTAATTTTGGCCATAGCGGCATCACATTCGGGTCCCCAACCCATTTTTGTTTAGGGCTCAAAAGCTTAGTTATGGGTACAAGTTCATGTGCTAAATTGGGCAAATATTTTGCACATTGATTTATAAAACCTAAAAAACTTTGAAGTTCAGGGATGTTTCTTGGGTTGGGTGCATCGGTCACTGCTTTAATCACCTCGGGTAGATTTGTCAGCCCCTCCGAATCGATCTTATGTCCAAGGTAATTCAGCTCAGATTGAGCGATTTTGCACTTCCCCAGACCGAGCCGGGCCCCAGAATCTTGTAAGGCAGACAACAGCTGGTTAAGACTATCGTCATGCTCAACACCCTTACCAGAAACCAGTATATCGTCGTAAAATGGCTCACAATTTTGTATGCCTGATGTTAGGCAAACCATCAAACGTTGAAAGATACCTGGGCTACTAGCCAAGCCAAATGGGCAACGCAAAAATTTGAATAAACCCAGAGGCGTGTTAATGACTAGCGCTTCTTGCGATTCAGGGTCTAACTCCATCTGAAGAAATGCATCCTTCAAATCAATAAGGCTGAATGTATCGCTTCCGGAGAGCTTTCCAAACAATTCGGCAGCGGTGGGAACTGGATAGTGGTCTATTTCCAATTGTGAATTAACTGTTGTTTTATAATCCCCCACAATCCTGATTTCTCCATTAGCCTTGTGCACCACCACTATAGGAGTGGCCCAGGAACTAGTGCTAACTGGCTCCAAAACTCCCATTGCTACCAAGCGTCTGATTTCAGCATTGACCTTCTCCTTTAACGCGAGTGGGACTGGTCTTACCTTTCGGTAAACAGGCACTGCGTCAGGTTTAAGCTTGATTTTTGCTTTAAAGTCCTTGAAACAACCTAGTCCTGGTTTAAATAACTCAGGAAACTTGGCTGTTAAAATTTCCGGGGTAATAGGTGTTCTATTTACCTCTAAGGCTTCTTGTTGTTGTAGCCTTTTAATATTTTTCAAAACCAATGGATAAAATTGCTTAAGATCAAAATCGAAGATTGCTAACCAATCTTGCTCACTTTTCGAGATCAATGCTTGAACCTGCTCAGTCTTATCACCAATTTGTACATCCACTCGTATACAACCAAAGACTTTCTCGATCTGCCCTGTCCAGGACTTCACGAAAATGTCGGTTTTCATGATTTTACTATCTTTTAAATATGATTTATACCAGCTAATAGGGATCGACCGATATTAATATCGGTATCGGTATTTACCGATATTATCGGTATTTTTCGCATATCGGTATCGGATCTGTATCTGTATTTATTTACCGATGTTCCGCCGATACGACCATCTTCCGTGCGCGCTGGATACTCGGCCTAGCTTGAGAGAAAACTTTCCTGCATAGCACCGCTCCTAACCCATGACGTCATCTGGACCGCAGCTCAGTGAATGCAACGCGCGCACGCACCGTCGGCTGCTTGTGATTAGGCCTATCTGCAGCGGAGGCTGGTTTGTTTGCGGTCGGAGCTACGCCTGCAAATTTAACATTGTTATATAAAATTGGCAAAATTCGAGAATTACTATGGGGAAACGTAAAGAGAGTGTCATATGGAACCATTTCAAAGTGTCTACGACAGATAAATCCCAAGCGATTTGTTCGCACTGTCAAAAAGCTATCTCACGTGGCGGCACAGACACCAAAACATTCAACACGACAAATTTGAAGTACCATCTCGAACGCCACCATAAAAAAGAATTTGACGAGTTATTAAAAGCTAAAGCTGACGAAGAACAGCCTCAAAAAAAACAGAAAGGTAACGAACCTCATCAAGCTACCCTCCGTGAGTTTCAAGATGCTAAACAAATGTATGATATCAATCATCCACGTGCAGCAAAGATAAATAAATTGATCGCTGAAGTAATGGCTCATAACAATCAACCATTCGCATTTGTTAATGATGAAGCAGTTCAAAGACTATTCAATTTTTTGGAGCCTAGGTAAGTTTAATATTTCTAATTGAGGTGAAGAAAATAAATAACTAATCCATCCCACAAGTGACTTTTTTTTTTTTTAATAAAACATGTCGCATGTTGAATCGTTGGTTGGTTGTAGGTATCAAATTCCGTCCGACAAATATTTCCGTGAAACAGCAGTCCCAAAAATTTACGGAGAAGTAAAATATAAAGTAACATCTCTATTGGAGGAAACTGCCGAGTTTATCAGTTTTACAACTGACATTTGGAGCTCCGAAAGTCAGCAAGCATTCATTAGCCTAACTGGACACTGGATTAATCAGAATTTTGATAGAAAAGTTGTCTGCCTTGGCACTAATCTTTTTCCTGGATCACACACGGGTAAGAAGAATGTGTCTTGGCTTTGGTTACTTGCCGTAATAAATTATTAATTTTTTATACTGTAGGCTAACAAATTAATAAGTCTCACCGATTTTCTTGCTAATTTAAATTATTGCTCTGCAACTGCACAAGCATAAGGCCTAAAAAAAAAGCGTCTTGGTTCCTGTAACTTCTAACATCGTAAAAAAAAAATAGGGCCGGTGTATATACAGTATATATATTTTTTTTACGTTTTTTTTGCATGCTGAGTTTGTGTATAAACCCACAGCAGTTTACATAAATCTATGAGTAGGCCTAAAAAATATAAATGGTTAGGTTTTTGTTTTTTTTTTGCAGTGCAACTGAAAGCGTTTCCCTGCGGTTCCGTTTTGTTTTCCCTTTGCACTTTAACACAGACGAATGATTTAATATGAATTTACGGACGAATATGAACGAAAAAACATTTAGGGTCACTGAAATGTGAAAAAAAAAGTTAGGCACGGTCGGGTTACAGGAACCAAAGATATTTTTTTTTTGGCCTAAACAAAGCATTTTAAGTTGTTTTTAGTTGGCTCGCATAAAGTAATAAATTAGTTAAACACTTACGCATTAATTGCGACCGTTGTTTGCGAATTGAAACTGATAATCTAGGGTTACAGTTGTCAGTTCGAAAATAACGGTCACCAAGGCAATTATGAATTATTAAATAAGTGTTTGTTTTATAACATAAACATAGCCTATCATTCGAAAAATTGCTTAGTCGTTTGAGAGGGAAAATGTAATACGAAATGGCCTTTTTTTGTATTAAGAGTGTCAAATACGGCTAACAAGTTTCTCACAAATCACTGAATTTCCTGAGGAAATTTTCCTCTTCAGAATAAAAAAAAAATCGGATTTATTTGTGATACTCAACGTATGTTCATATTTTTAATGTCTAGGAGTTGCCATTAAAGACAAATTGGAAAATATGATAGAAGGCTGGAACATTAGTGGGAAAGTTCATTTAATACAAAGAGACAATGCGTCGAATATGATTGCGGGATTGGATGAAACAGACTTTCTACACGAGGTAGCCTAGCTGTTATTCATTATTCAACTCAGTGCTCAGATGATAATATATTCATCTGATTTTTTTATTAGAAATTAATTTTTTTTTTAAGTTTAACAACCAACAAGTTACAACACATGAAGGCAATATCATTATTTTTCTCATATTTTGCAGGGCTGCTTATTGCACACATTACAGCTTGTGATAAAAGATGGCTTGTTAACCCAAAGAAGCGTACATGATGTGCTCGTAATTTGTCGTAAAATTGTTGGACACTTCAAACGATCTCCTAAAGCCACAAGCACTTTAAAAGCTCTGCAGGGTCAGCTGAATTTGGCAGAGCATGTGTTAATGCAGGACGAACCTACTAGGTGGGATAGCACTTACTTGATGCTTGAGCGACTCGTAGAACAAAAACGAGCTGTCGTAGCTGCATTATCAGAAGAAAACGATTGGCAATTCCATCTCCTTCCATGGCAGTGGAATTTAGTTAAGGCCCTGTGTGATGTACTCAAGATTTTTAAAGAAACAACTGAATTGTTGTCGCATCGTTCTGCATCCATCAGTTTAGCTATCCCGACAGTAAACGTACTAAAGCAGGAGTTGCAACCTAGAGAAGTTGAGCAAGGGGTAGCAACCATGAGAGCAGAACTGTTACAGTCCCTTCAGAGTAGACTTGGAAATTGTGAGTTTGTTTTCCATATGGCCAAAGCCACAATATTGGATCCACGCTATAAACTTAATGGATTTGCAAATAATGAAGCATCCCTAGAAGCCCAGCAGGATCTAGTAAGAGAACTAGAACAACTGATAAATGCTGCTGCTGTCGTGCCTATAGTACCTGCAGAAGTCCCAAATGCTGCAGAGCAGACTGAAAAGCAAGGAATTGTAGCAAAGTTGGGTAGATTTGTGAACAGAAATCGGGTGCAACTGCAACAAATGGAAAACCAGGAAGAGGGTAGAAATGACGACCCTATCCCTCCTAATGACAGCAACGCTGGTCCAAGAGCAGGTGTCTGCAGCTATAGACTGCAGGCCGCTAAGATGCTGCAAGATTATTTAGATCTCCCACTAATGCCAACTGAAAGTGATCCCCTTGACTTTTGGAAAGTTAGCACTAGTAAACCATTACAGAAATTGGCAAAAAAGTATCTGTCTGCCCCTCCTGGCTCTGTCGAGTCTGAACGACTGTTCAGCATAGCTGGCATTATTTCTAGTGGACAAAGGAATCGGCTATCGGCAGAAAAAATTGAAATGTTGCTGTTCTTGCATACTAACTTACGAATGTTGAAATTTGATTATTAAACAGAATTAGCAGCCGAAACGCCGAAAGGTTCATGTTCAGAACAAACGGAGGAACACGTCTTACTCGAGTTCAGTTCATCAAATGTGTTTACTGCAAATTTTTGTTGAATTTGAAGGATATCTTCCACCTTCTTCAGGCTTGTCTGAGTGAGGAACACACTCCTGGCTTCTTGGCCTACGGGAGGAACGACCAAGCAGCCAGGAACGTGTTCTTCACTTAGACAAGTCTGAAGAAGGAGGAAGGTATCGTTCAAATTTACTGAAAATTCGCCGAAAACACATTGAATGAAGTGAACTCAAGTGTGTTCCCGGTTTGGCATAATGGCATGTGCGTAATTGTCTTATTTAATGAACAGAATTAATATTAATGAATGCAACGTTACTGTACTTCTTACTTAACTATAATTACTAAAGTTTACTTGAATAGAAATTTTACTTTTTTTGCATACCAATTTGAATGCTGATATTTACTATTGAACTGATAAAAAAATTAAGAAATTTACTTTTCTTGTATACTAATTAAAGCGTGATGTAATAAGAGTTTGACTTCTGACTTATTAACCTTTTTTTTCATCGGTATCGGTATCTGTGTATCGGTATCTGTATCTGTATCTGTATCGGATCGGACAGGTGTGAAAATATCGATATCGGATCGGATCGGTATTTTTCTGTATCGGTCGATCCCTACCAGCTAAAAGGTAGAATTGTGGCATCACACCCACAATCCGCTTCTAGTGGTAAGTTAACACCATTAATGATGCAATCAACCGTCCACTTCTCGACCCTTAGTGCGTTGATACTCAAAATGTTTGCTTCCAGGTAATCATCAGATTCGTCTGAACTCTCATACTCACTGGAACTCTCACACTCAGAACCAGACCCAGAATCTTCATTCTGCTGAACATAATGGGCCTTGCTCTGTTTATAACCATACTTATGCTTCCTGCCACTAATCTTAAGCTGCGGTTTAATATCCGATGTTTTAGCTGTCTTAGCAAAATGCTTAGGCTTTTTACAGACCGGTTTAAGATGTCCCTTTTCGTGGCAGCGGCCACAATTATAGTCCTTGAAACGGCAACGGCAACGGCTGTTAATTATTAACAGCAACAAATATCACACAATATCACAACAATGGCAAGCAAAAGAAGGGAGACCACACAAGTTGTTTCTGGTTTAATTAAACTTGATTTATTCAAAGTCAAAGGTGATGGGTTAGGGTTTAGTTGGTTCCCTCTTATCCCAAGTTAAAGCACTCTTAGCTAATGCTATTATCGTTACTGGGGCGTCCTTGCCAAAGTTAGGCCTGGACCTTAGTCAAAATGAGCTAGGCTAACTTTCCTAAGTTCAGCATGAATTCAATTCAATAATCAGAGTTCTACTTAGCTTATAACTGTTGTCAGATCCTAGAGTCAGGAGCTCAGTGGCAGGCAACCTCTCTGCTGGTGTGTTGGGCTGGAGTGAGACCAGCTGCTTTAGCAGCCGGCCCTTATATACCCAACCAGCTAACTGTTCCAATAGTAAAGGTGGAGCTGAACAAGTTGGGGCTCGAACCCGGACTAGTTCTAATATTAGCAATGAGGTAATGCTCTGATCTATAAGAAGTATCTGGATAGCTGATACTTGGCAGCTGGCCTGATGTGCAAGGCTGAGGCTGAACTGAGCTAAGCAGGGATGCTTAGCGAATCTAAGTTATTTTATTAATTTAATAGCCAAATGAAACGTTGTATAATACAAGTCGGATTAAAGGGAGTAAGGATCGGTAATTGATGGAGTATCGGTAGATATCGATACCGGTTACCGATATATCGGTATAAATTAAAGGATTAAGCCAAATGCCAATATATTTACAACGTCCTTGCTTTACAATATTCGCTCTTAGCCCCTCATGGGTTAACGAATATTCCCTTAATATTAATTTATACCCTGCATAAGGAGAAATTCGAACGTGCGTCTTGACAAAACCACCCGCCAGATTTCTAGTCTGCTTGTTGTCTTGGAGAAAAACCTTAACTATGATTTTCTGTTGGCATTAAATTCAAAGGAAAAAACCCCAAGAACGAGTAAGATTGCCCTGATGCACGTTCCTATTCCTACTTATCTTTGGTTAATTTAATTCCTTTCCTGCTCTAGTGAATTAATTTCACTCTGGTTTCTGATTTCGGACAGGGGATCTGATTCTGAGTGCAATGAGAGTCTTATTTTATACTTACTCTGTATACATTACAGATCAATGCCACTTTTCAATATCATATTTTGTCGGAATCAACTGTTTCTACTGAAATAAGACATTCAATTCAATGACACATTTCCATAGTAATTCAATTTTCATGTCAATAATGCAATTCATAGTCATAGTTATTTCATTTTCGTAATCAATGCATATCTTGTTCATATAATCATAATCATGATCACATAATCATAAATCAAAGCATTTCATTTTCATGCACACTAGTTGGCCAACTTTTCATGCAACAACAAAAAAAAAATATATATATATAACCAATAAACCAATATTTATGATTTCAATTTTCACTTTTTTCAACCTGTGTCGGCTCACATGAGCTCGTAATTTTTGTTTGTGTACATGATATCTATCCTCCTTATACTTTTTTTTTTCATTTCGGGCCATTGTTTATTAGGAGGCCACACTAAACTAGGAGTGTTGCAACGTGTTTGGAAGTCATA
>JAHWFP010094977.1:0-12277 GCA_023313725.1 Lithobius niger | reverse complement strand
TTTTTTTTTTATAACGAATTCATTTGGGGATGAGAGGCAAAATTCTGTCTACGGTGAACAGTAAATTGTATGGTTTGTGTTCGCATTACACGACCACACACACAAAAAAAAGTTGTACAGTATCGGTTACACGTACCAGAAGAAAATGGATTATGCTGATCCGATACCGTGGTATTGGATCAGCATAATCCATTTTCTTCTGATACGTGTAACCGCATATTGTACAACTTTTTGTGTGCGTGTGTGGTCGTGTAATGTGAACACAAACCATACAATTTACGATACGATACTACTAGCACCGGTATCAGAACACACCTAAATTATACTGCAATAACTACACTTGACCTTTTTCAAATTCAAGAGTTATATTTGATACGACTTGTATTTCACTGGGTCTTGAATAACAATTGTTGCATTTGGTAACAGAAGAAACCCTTTTCAATGCATTTAAGGCCAAACTTTTAAGGTTCTTTGCACGGGAATTAAAATTACCTCGTAAATTACAGTTGATAAGCTTAAAAATTTAATGCTATGTATCATCGAATTAAAAAAAAATTATTTCATGTAAAGCAACCTAAAGTGTTTTCAACTGTGTGCGAGTCGGTGCAGCCATTTCTTTATTAAACTTCTGTTTAATTTTTTTCTTTTTGTATTTCTACCTAGAAGGTAACCAATAATTAGTTACCAGAAAGGAGCAAAACCATAGTAAATAATTATGAATATGCACTGGCTCCCAGCAACGGACAACGAGGAAAGGTAATACAAGGGGGTGAGAGTCGGGGACTGAAAGATGAAAACCACCTAATTTGCGAGTTTATAGAGGTTTTATAATGCATTTTTCCAAGGGTTAAAAAAAAAAAACCTACTGAATAAGGAGGATGAACCTTATCCCTAAATACAGAGAATAAACAGCACTTTTTCAGCTTCCCATTCCGACATTAATTGATTGCAATACAATGTACCTCTCAATTCCATTCTGCAGTCCAACCCACGGTTAATTACGTAGAAAGCGCCATTTATTACCGCAAATTGCCTATTAACCGCCCTAGCAAAGCTCCAGCCCACCCCCTTTTAAGGTAAGAAATTGTGTAGTAACGTTGTTACGCGCCCCCCACTTCAATCTTCATTTTTTTACTGATATTGACTGAAAGCATTAAACGCTTACCGAAAGCAACATTTTATCCCCTTAGATCGTGGTTTTTCTGCAGAAAAATTAAAATTAAGTAAACACGTCATACACTCACCAACGCATTCACCCAACGCATTCACATGAACAAATCGGCGAGTAGGCCTATGCGAATGATCATTGACTCCGTGCTCCTCTGGATTCAATCTAGAGACAGCGCAACATGCGCGTTCGTTTTTAGTGTTAAAACGCAATGTATTCTGTATTCTCATTTATTCGCAAATTTAGTTTATTACATCATTCTTTCTCCAAATTCCAACATAATTCACAGTTTAAACTACAGGGTTCGCACGGCTTCACAAATGCTAAATTTAAGACTTTTTAAGCCTTTTTACGACACAGCACACTGAAATTTAAGGCCAAATTTTAAATCTCGCCATAAAATCATAATTGTATTAGTCTGAGATTTTTTAAAAGTCAATTTATAAATTATTAACTGATAACTTTAAGATTTAAAAAAATTAGGCTAGCAAAATTGATTCTTTTGTTTGAAGGTCACGTAAATCACATGGTCTAATTAGGTGTTGTTCCATGTTAGTGTTTCGTGTTCGTGGGGCAGGATGGATCCTTGAAATAATGTCAAAGTCAACTGTCGTTAATTCTGAAATTTATTTTATATTACGGGGCAATGGCTGGAGCATTTGAAAGATCACTGCCCCCCCCCCCCCCAACATGCAACTATGAGTTATGAGCCATAGCTAAAACATTTTGTGGGAGGGGGAGCACAACTCACTTTTACCTACCCCCCCCTCCCAAAAAAAAAAATATTTTCGTTAATCGATAAGTGAAAACTTCTATGTCGCCAAACCAGTGTCAAAATAGGAGAGATAGTCACTACCCTGCATCCAAATAAAAAAAAACTCCTTCCAGTTAAGCAGTCACCAGTTAGTTCAATAATTATATCGTATTGACTGCGCACACTACAACACAAAACAGTTTCCTAATTTCTTAACGCACTTGCCAATCGTTTTGCAAAGATAGAATTGCCGAAGTTAGGATTCCAGTGTCCACTACCTAAGAAAAAAATAAAATTTGAACCTATATGCCAATAAAAAAATGCCAGCAGTTGTAAGTTACTTATGGCTTCATTCGAATGGTATGGAAATTAAAGTAACGATTTCTTAAGGATGTCATTTACGACGAATTTTTTTCTAGTGCGTTAGAAATACTTCAGCATCAGCACGGTGTGCGAACCAGCGGTATGAAGCCACAATAGCCAGAAAGAAGCACGATTCAAACCAAAGTATGCATTGGCTGTTATACCAATTACCACAGTAAAAAAAGTCGATAAAAGCAAGTTACAAATGAATATTCCACTTTTTGAAATAAAAATTATGTCTACTATCCAAATTAATTGTGACGATGAGGGTTCTGCAAATTCTGCCTAAACTTTTGATTTTGTAGCTTTCCTACGTGACCGGACAAGTCCATTATGCCAGTGAGGGAAGTGAGGAGGGAAAGCTAAAAATAGACTCCACTAAGGTAGCGTTGTGACAAACGGTCTCAGAGCTACGATGCAACCCAGCGGCCGACAGAAAATTCTTAATAACGCGATAATTGAAGTTTAATAGCAAATCCGAAAAATAAGTTTATTATTGTAGTACATACACAATGACATTTAATACAGTAAACTCTTTGAATCCCAGACTTTTTAAAACCAATCAACGACAATGCTGAAATCCCAGACTTTTTAAGGCCTTAAATTTTTTCCTTTAAAATCAAGACTTTTTAAGGAATTTAAGACTTGTGCGAGCCCTGACTAATTTATTACAACAACAACCCTAGTAACATCCTGCGCAATTGATGAAGTAGGAGTATAGGAAGTTCGATGGGACCCAGGCCACGTGGCCACTATTTGCAGGAATACAGGATACCAATGCCAACCTTTGACGCAAGTTCCTGGGACCGGTGGCTATGCAGCACGAATTTCGTCAAACTATCTACCTTCATTGTCAACCACGCTGGGAGTTACGAAGGTTTGTTGGTAATAATTTCGTAAAAACTAATGAATTAATTTAAATTATGAATTAAGTTGGAATTAGGAGGGACGATCTAATAAACTAAATTGTGAATAAATGAGAATAAAGGTATTGCATTAGTGCTAGACTGACCGAGATTACTTAGTGAAAACGCTGACGTCTCCGCTATGGAGTTCAGCGTTGAACAGCTTCAAGCTGATCGATATTGGACAGCAGGTAAGGAGACCAAACTGGACTGAGCAGGGGCTGTACAGAGATATTAAAAGCCCACACCATTGTCCTAATATTTCCAGAATTAAAGCAACGATTTACAATTGCAAGAAGTCAAAGCAAGGGCAGACGTTTTCCGGCAGTGGACAATCGAAAGACCTGCAGCGACCTAAACAACAAGGTCGCGAACCTCAGTCACATCGGGCAAGTGTCGATTTTCAAGAAAGTATGACAGTTTAGGGTTTTGACGCCCAATATGAAAAAAGGAGCATTTCATTTCAGCAACAAGAAGTTGCAAGGTAGCCGCTCATTTCAATACATGATTTATCTTGGAGGAAAGTTGGCACACTGTCTTGAACTGTAATAATTGGCATTTCCAAGTTTAAGATCATTCGCAAATTTAAAATTTTCGATCATAGGATTTATGCAGGTAAGGTTTTTACGCAGATTACAAAGAGCAGTGGACCCAAAACAGAGCCCTGTGGGGCTCCCACTAACATCTTAAGCAGAGTCTTAGTCTTAGTCTTCAATCTAGACCCGCTGCGACCAAATGGCTAATAAAGGCATCAATCCAGTTTAGTAACCCAACAGTAAAACCGGTGAGTTCCAGTTTTTAGAGTAATCGCCTGTAGCCCACCAGATTCAAAAGCTTTCCGAAATTCAAAGTAGATGACATCAGAGGCAATGCCAGAGTCAAGGAGTTAGAAGCCCTTATTTTTAAAGCCTAAATGCAGCCCTTAAAGGGTTAAAAGACTAAAATTGCAGGGCCCAAACCTCTTAATTTTAGTTTTTATTGCCTACCCAAAAATTTACCTGTTTTATAGCAGTTTCCCCCTTTTGAGCATTATTTCCCCTAGAAGTTTGAAAGTTGTCTTCCCTGTCAGGCTCGTACAGAATGACGCATGCGCGAGCTAAGGCCAGCTTGTATAAGCTCCTGCGCAGTGTCCCATCGGCATCATTTCTCCACCTTCCAGAGCCTAGCTCATGGAGGGGAGGCTTGGGCGGGAATTAAGATAATGTATGTTTTCGGGTAGGCAATACAAATTAAAATTAAGCAGGTTCAGGTCGTGCAATTTTAGTCTTTTTATAGCCGATGATGAAGAGTCTTCCATTTGCGACAAGCGGTTGACAGAGCGCGGGAAGTTTGAATGTGGGGGGAGCTTAAAGCCCCTGGGAGGTGGCGCCTGCTGGTGAGTGTTGATGGCAGGAGACACGGGACGTAAGCCCCTGTGAAGGGAACGTGAGGTGAGGAGTCGAAGGGACTGGACATAGCAAGCTGCGAGATGGAGCACGGAAGAGGGGACGCGAGATCCTCTTTGGGCAGAGATGGTATCGGTCAGTCTTTTCTGTGTGCATGGGATGGTATCTTGCCTCCTGTCTTGATGTCTTGAGAAAGACGGGATGGATGAGAAGGCCTCATTGATACGATGCTGGAAGGAACGGCTTGTAACTTGCGAAGTGGGAACGGTGTACCGTAGAATGAAGAGCGTCCGAAAAGGAGGTGGGACGTGGTGGATGTATCTTTTCTTGTTATATTCACTACACAGATTGACAGATTGTGATGCTGGCGTTGGTGATGCCACAGGGTGGCAGGCTGGAAAAGAGTCTGTCACAGGGTTCCAGTACGATTTAAGATGTGTCAGCTGTGGAACGTGAGGTGTGGGATGAAGACAGCAAAACCGATGGCGGGGTGATAGCGCTTGTGGAGGAAGAATGAGGAGAGTGCACTGCTGGTGGGACTGGACAGGTCTCAACCAAAGATGAAGACTGTTGGGGGACGAGAGGAGTGATGCCCGTAATGGTGATGGGACGGGAGCGCAGAACTGGAAGAGAACCAGGTGAGAAGGCCAAGAAGTCTGGGGACACGGATCCAAGGACGTACGGGACGTCTTCAGTGCAGACTAGGTCGACGTAGATAGCTATAGGAGACGAAGGGCCAGGTTCCAGGTTGTGGGATAGGATGTCAGGATGGTAGTCAGGGACGCAGAAGGAACGATTGGAAGTCGGGAACAGGAATGGCAGACGCAGCGATGTAGGAGGAACGAAGGTTGGAGAAGAGGCAGCACGAGTCCCCAGGGGGACGGGACGTAAATGGTGACGGGAGAATGGGCGTAGGAAACGCAGAGGCTGAAGACTTGGGACTGGAAGGTGGAGCTGGGACTGCAGTTGATCCAAACTTACGGAAAGCTCCTCTGTGATTCTCCGATGGAAAGTGAGACAGAAGGGCAGAAAAGACTGCGGACGGTGCTGCTGTGGTTGCCTGTAGATGAAGGAACGAGTGATGGGGACGCGGCCGGAGTGTCGGGCTGGCGCCTGTGAAATGTAGGGTTGACGGGGGACGGATGGACCAAGCAAGCGTAGTTCGAGGTCGGAACGAGGAACGGCTTGCATAGTCCCCATTCGTAGAGCTGGAGTAGGCTGGGAAGGTAGTGACACAGTAGAATCCTGTTTGGATGAGGTGACAATGACAAGAGTGCTGTTGATTGGCGAGGGATGCCAAGGGAATGGTGAGTGGACGTAAAGAGCCCAAACCAGACAAGGAAGCATCATCCGCAAGCGAGGAGATGAGGACCGGCAGAAGGCGAAATGGTTGAGCGTTTGGAGGGAACGCAGGACTTGAAACGCAGTGTAGCACTGAGCATAAGGGAAGCCGGAGGAGGAATGGATCCAAGAGGAATGGTTGGCAAACGGGGTGGAACCAGAACGGGAGAGGATGGGCCGTCCATAATAGGCGAGGTATCCAAGGAAGGCGGCACGACCGTCGAGAGAGGAACGGAGGTATCCTCCATCCACGGGACGACGGTATGGGGAATGGAACGAAGAGTGGGACTGCGGTACGTCGAACGGGGATGCTCAAGAGACGACCATGTGTGGTGATCGCCCTAGGAGAACTGATGCCGATGGGACGCTGCGCAGGAGCTTATATAAGTTGGGCCTAGCTCGCGCATGCGTCGTACCGCACGAGCCCGGCAGGGAAGACAACTCTCAAACTTCCAGGGAAAATAATGCTATAAAACAGGTAATGGATATTTCGTCGGATATAAAAAATAATGTTAAAATCAAATCTTCAGCAATTTGTTTCATAAATTTACTTTATTTTTTTCCTAAAGAAACTCCATAAACGAAAGAGTATCAAAGAGATCATGGAACAGAAAATTAATTTGAAGAGCTTACATCATAGTAGAACTATGCTTGTTATTGTTTAGCAGTATTTTTTAGCGTTTTCATTGGGCTACTTACGTATTGACACCGTTTGTTAGAGTTGCACCATAAAATTTCAACTACAGGTAATTACTGGAGTTTTGAAAACCTTCTACATACTTTTATATTAAAAGCCATCATAAAAAGCAGATCACAAAACACAAATTTCTAAATTGACAGATATAAAATTATATCGTGACGAATTTTCGACAGTCTGCAGCGCTACAGGTGTTAAACCGGTTCAGCCGCACGAGCATTCAATTGCTTCGCCTGACTTAAGGCTCAAAAGCAATTAATTAAAAAAAAAAACTTTCAGCCAACTGTCTTCAAGCATCTTCTTTCCATCCTTCTTGTCGACCTTGTTTTGTTCTTTTTAAAATGGCAGTTTTTCCTTGCCTCCTGTACTAATGGGGCTGGTTTTTTCGTTGCCTCCAGTGTACCTCCAACAACTTGTGTGCAAAATTGAGAAAAGAGTGAAGAACCAGCCCCATTAGTATTGGAGGCAACAAAAAACCAGCCCAATTAGTACAGGAGGCAAGGAAAAAGCCGCAGTTTTAAAAAGACCAAAACAAGGTCGACAAGAAGGAAGGGAAGAAGACGTATGAAGAAAACAGTCGGCTGGATTAACACCTCAAGCGCTGCACTGTTGAAAATTTGCTACGATATATTTTTATATACCCGAACTTCCAAATTGCTCAATTTGTGCTCTGCTTTTTATGAATTACTGGCATAGACTAGTTACAGTTAACTGCTGTTTAAGGAGAAGTGAGTCTCGTGTGACATTTTTCAATTGATGTTTAAGGCTGTCAAGTTGCTGCACTTGATTAGCGTTCTAGAGCCCCTTGAATCAAGTGCCGCCATCTTGTTCTAAGCCTTGCGTTCAATTAGCGTCAAAAGTGCATATCCGGGTTGCAAAAATCTTCAGGTATGCAAAGCTTTGCTCAGACGCTTATGAGTAAAATTCTTCACGCATGCATGTTTCACTTACTATAGCTAGTTTTGTTTCCGGTAAGCAAAAATCTTAAATCACGTCAGCTTTACTAAATGGTTTGGGACGAATCCTGTTAGCAAAAGTCCTATTTAAAAACGAAGGTCAAATGCAGCATTTAGAAAACATTGTTTTAACTTTTCCATAAAAATAAGATTTTTTTTCTATTATCAAATTGGAGGATGTGAAAAAGTGTTCATAGAAAAGGTTTTTTTTTTTTTTATTCATTAAGTGTATTATGTATTTGTATATATTAAGTTACGCTTAAAAATGTATGTAAATTTATAGAAATTTTCCGCAGCAGAAACCTCTACTCACTGCACAAAATTAAGTGATAAATTTCAATCACTGTGGCACTGCCATGCTGTGGTAATAAGTAGTACTTGGTATTGGAACTGTGCAGAACAGGTTTATTATCAGAACCGCAATCGGAATTATGGAATCGGTACATCACTATCAGTTGAATTCCCACAATTAACCTATGAATCTGAAGATGAATGAAAATCCTACCTGGAATAGAGCACGCAGCAAAACCAAATGACCAATCCCACAATGCTAACGGTGTCAAATGTAGGTTTTGGTTCAACCATTGAAGACTTTGTTGCTTCGCCATTGATCAATGCACCGTAATCTGGTTTACATCCAGTGTCTGTAATTAAAATTATTTGATTTCTTAATGACTCAGGATAACAACAGTGGAAAAGGTAGTAACATCCAGTAGACATAAAAACCTTAGCTCCATTAAAACAGAGTTTTATACTTAAAAATAGTTCTTACTTATCCTAAAATACTTACTTGCATTTTTGCTTTCCGTTTGGAAAGCAGGTCTGTCGATTCCAAACCTTATAATAAAAAAAACTAAAGTCCATGCGTAGCGCTCCCACTATGTTGCGTACCTGAACAATCCCATCTGAACGAGACGGTCAGCCAGCAAATATCATCACTTGTCAAATCTGCTGGCTGCCAAGACGAAGGATGGTTCTGTCAGTGGCGCGCCAGAAGTGTGAAAACCAGCAGATAGTGACCGATGAAAGTGGTCATGCTCTTTCACTTACATACTGCGAGACTTCCGCAAAAGGGTTAACCACTGCAAAAGCCCAGAAGGCAGATATTGCTCTTAGTTCATGGGCACGAACACGTGACAATGTCGGACGTTGCCCAGAAGAAGCATAAACAGACTTTTATCACTTTACAGATCCAGGAAGCAGTAAGTCCAGGCGTGACTGCCTCCTGAGTCGGTTCGTCGCACTCCTCGTCAATTTCGATAAACAGAATGCCATGGTTTGACCGCCACCGCTTAATGAGCCTTCGACCGTTCATGAATCGGCTGTAATTCCATCACCTCTTTTGTCATGGCTAAATAGAAGTGCCCGGACCAGCATTGGACATTCAACGCAAGGCGGCCCCACCGACGGGAGTAAGAGCTTCAAAAACTAAAGGGGAAGGATATCACGTACGTTTTTTGGTATTTCGTCCTAAGATCGGGAGGTTGCAGGAATGTTACCTTCGTCCAGGCGCTTGCGTATCTAAAATGCTCTCTTCCACGCACAAGGACAGCCATTCACACTGCCTCGCGGCTATCGCCAATGCCAGGAGGAACAATGTTTTAAGCATCAGGTTGGTGAAAGAAGCCCTATGTAACGGTCTTATGGGGGTTTAGGAAGGCTATGCTATGCAGTACCAGTGTTAGATCCTACGCTGGGCAGAGGCTCCTTGGCCGCTTAGCCCCAAACACCTGAATGAGTTTGGTGATGGCTGGGTGTGAAACTGTGGAGGCGTTTCCCGCAAGTGTGAGTACGGAGTTAATTGTTGATCGATACCCCTTAATGGCAACAGAGGAAAGGCCCAGTGCTCGAGGTGCTGGAGGAATGTTGTAAACTCTTGGACGACGGGATCACAAGGGTTGACTTTGGCAGCCGCACACCAAACACCCCACTTCGTCCACTTGGCTTCATACACCTGGATAGTTCATTGCCAATGAAGGATGCGGGGGTGTGGTAGGGTAACAGGATCAGTTAAGAGACATCAGGTCAACAAATTACGGTGCCGCAGTCCAAAACTGGGCAATAAGAAGAAAAGTTCCATTGAAGACCCTGACTTTGTTGATCACCGACTGCAGTAGGCAAAACGGGGGAAACGGGCGTTCATCCCCTCCCAAGGAATGCCGAGACTGACTGTTGCGGGGCTACTGTCATCCAGGAAAAAAGAGACGAAGATTTTGCAACTGAGTGTTCGATCTAGTCATGAGAAGGTCGACATGTGGGGTCCCTCAGTGCAGGAAGAGTGACATGCAAACCGAAGGAGACAGACGCCTTTCCGTTGTTAGCACACAATTTATGCGGGACAGCTCGTCGGCGAACAAGTTCGGGTGAACTGCAATGGGTCACGGCTGGAGGGAGACATCCAGTGCCAGGCAAAAGTTGAAGAGTTGGGACACTTCCTGGGGAGAGGCGGTGGAGTGAAGACCATCTCCCCGAACCGAAGGATGTGCAGAGGTGTTGTCAGAGAGCACAGCGATAGACGATCCCTGGATGATGCTGGACCAAGCAATAACAGCAAACAAAATCTCCCGAAGCTCCACAACATTTATGAGCTAGTGAGATTCAGCCTCCGTCCAAGTACCTATTGCCCGATGGTTGTTGTGTGTGCTCTCCACCCGGTCAACAATGCGTCTGGGAAGAGGTGGAAGTCGGGGCCAGGGGCATGCACAGGTACTTCTTCTCTGATGTTCCATTCGATGGTCCACCAATGGAAATCCCAGCAGTGGAGGTCAGGAGAGGAATTCGGTCCTCCCAGAAATTACATGGCATCAGTCATTCCGGTCGAACCAATGAGTGGGCCGTGTCCTCCACACCCCCAAAGAAACTAACATTGCACAGTAGTCAATTTGGCCGATAGGCTACTCACACTTCTCGATGTTATAGACTGCCAGGGGATGAAGTTGACGCGTGCACGTATTCCACCCGCTCCTTCGAAGCCAATACATGGAAAGGTCGCAGGTAGCTGATTCTGAAGCCCAGGTGATTAAAGAGTTCAGATGCAGGTACCTACCTCCTGGGCCAGAGCAGACGGATCAGTGCAGCACACCAGCCAGTCATCTAGGTAGGAATAAGCTCTCACGTTCTGGAGATGGAGCCAGCTGAGAATCGGCTGCATTAGGATATAAAAATGTAAGGGGCTGTGCATGGGCCATACGGAAAGACCTCAAGTGGAAGGACCTCGAAGTGGTAAACCCGACGTTGACATACTAATCTGAAAAGGTGGAACACTGAGGGATCCAGGGAACATGGAGGTAGGAATCCTCTAGGTCTACAAAGACGGTGAAGTCGCTCGGCTGAAGGAACTCCCTGATGGACGAAAGGGTCTTCATCTCGATGTGTTCCGTGTTGATAAAGGAGTTCAGGTGACTGAGATTGAAAATCACACGGGTGCCCCGTTTCGTTTCGGGATTACACGGACCGGCTGTACAACTCCAAGGTGCCCGCAGATGATGGTTCTTACCCCTTTCGCAAGTAACAGCAGAACTTCCCACACACAGGCCATGAATGGCCTTGTTCAGAAGCCATTCTGGTGAGCGATCGGAAGGAGTGGCTTTAACCTGCCTGCGACTTGCCTGTGAGGGGATCAGGTTACCCCGAGAAGTAGTCAGTTAAGACGGTCCCCTGAGGCAAGTAATTCTTTTTGTATTCACGGCCGGAGTTGACGAAGGAGGGGGACCAGGGGGATTGGGGAGAACAACTAAGACTGATAGTTGCCTAAGTACTGCAGCTGTTGATCTCGTGAAGCTGGGTAGGTGAAGGAAGTGACTTGTGTTCCTATGAACGGACTCCTTATAGGTAGGTAACCGATGTTGACCCGAAGGCGCCTAGGGTGTACGCTGCAGTGGTTGACGAGGGGTTTTTACTTTGTCTTTACGTTCTGTTGCAATCATGAGAAGTTGCCCATTACACAGATATGGAGACAGATGGATTGGAAGACGTAGAAGTTGAATTACGGTATAATTAGCGATACCCACCGCTGACTGGAAGTATGAATTGCAACGGTATAGCACGGAATTAAATAGCGATCGGCACCCCATGGCGTCAGTCTGAAACTTGGATGTCTTCTTCATGGGGATCGACCGGGTCCGGATACATCCAGATCGGACGCCGGATCCTGCAGTATCCGGCAATTATTTTAAACCGGATCCAACACAAATAATCAACTTCCTTTTTTTCTTTGATTCCTAGTAAAATCTTAGTAAAATAACTAAGCGGTCTAAGCGTATAAAAAATTGCAGACGAAATAATTATATTGTAACAAAAATATGAACTGGAGAATACGAAACAAAGATGCTCAAAAAGTCAAAACCTTTATCGGGGAGCACAAATCGAGCACTATTATACTCAAGTTACTTACGTACGGTGGAAAATATGCAATATTCCAGACAGGCAAGAAAAGAAAGATATAACAATTCTTGGCGAATTTTCGATAGTCTATTTCCTGTTGATGGAGAAACCTAGCCGACTATTATCTTCAGGCACGTAATAAAACACTAAACACTACACCTATTTACAGTCCATTGGAATTCGAAATTGGCGTTAACTTGGCCTCCGATATTTACAAGGTATATACAATGAAGGTGTGCGACACTCACGTATTGCAGCCGTTATTGTGAAGGCCGTGATTCCGATTTTTTTCTCAGACGGCCTCTGAAATCAGCATCTAGTAGGA
>JAHWFP010094976.1:49532-95878 GCA_023313725.1 Lithobius niger | reverse complement strand
TTCTCATTTATACCTGGAATTTTCTCAATAATTTAAGAGTTTTCTCAATTACAGTTGGTATTTTCTCAGTAATACCTGGATTTTTCTCAATAATACTTGGAGTTTTCCCAATTGTACCTAAAATTATTTCAATAATTCCTGGACACACAAGGGGTTGTGGGATCCTTTCACAAACAAACCTTTCAGTACTATATCACCACAAGAAGCTTCGATAGGTGCTACTTCTGACCTCAGCATGTGCTGAAATTATTGCCAACAGGTGTAACTACTAGGAGTCAAGCATTGCCACCAAATTGGTACAAGTGCCTTGAGCTGCCCATAGCCAATTGATGTATCTCAGTCGGCTCTGATTCTGAACTAGTTCCATCCGTTAGCAATAATTTCTGTATTGTCAATGCTAACAGTGGCGCCTAGCGAAGTGCGCTGTCATGATGCAATAATGCAATTGTTACATGGAGCGAATGCAAGGTTTTCTCACAACTCTTTTTGTAGCCAGTTGTTGTGCAGTTGACACATGCAAGTAAAAATCAATGTAAATAAATTTAAAAATAAAATTGGTGGCCACGGTTTTCAAATTAATTATTTTCCCACTGCATATTTTACAGGAGTTGTAAAATACGACAGGCAAAATAAAGGTGTGTACTTCAGACTTCTCCTCGTGTATAAAATATACGTACACATAAACTGCTAATGTCCATCCGTGTGCACATGGACGAAATTGGCATGCATGACCGCTTTGATGCCTTGTAAAATTTTACGCCTGGGCTTGTTCTAGTAGCATCATACTTTACACTCTTTAGGGCAATAGACCTATCTTGAAGTGTTTCTTCAGCACTCTAATAGAGTAAAATACGTTTTATTTTTACAACATTTAACTTTAGAAACTCCAATCGCAAGTAAATTATAATTATTCGTAAATGGTCACAATTTAGAATAGGGGCGATTAGGCCTAAAGCCAATGAAAATGTGACAAACGTTTGCCGCCTAAATCTCTGTTTATTTTCACGGATATCACTGGTCAAAATTGCAAGAGGGTGTTTGTACAGTATCAGTCTGGTCATCTGGGTTTGACCGACTGCGTAAGCCTATAACGAACGTATATAATCGCATGTACGTTTTGCAAGTTAAACGAGCACTGGGGCATCCGATTCGATAGGCTATTGGTCCCAGCTGTACATCTCTGGATTCGTACAGACCCGGGTTCGATCCTGGTGAAGGGAAGTGTATATGTACGGGTTTTTCTCCGGTTGTTTCCCGCCCGTTGCACGAGGGTTTCCTCCGGGTACTCCGGTTTCCTCCCTCATGCGGCAAAAAACAACTATCGTAATGGCAGTACCTGCGGCTTGGGTATTTGGGTGGGTGGATGCCTCGTGCAGCGTCTCTTGCCATTTCTATTACTAAACAGCTCTTATATTCACGAAAATCTGTCCAGCTTAGCATCACGTCGTCATCCTTGTAAAGAGAGGAACAAGCTCTCATCTGTAAAAGGTGGCAGTAAAAGTTAAAAGACACCTTACATGAATAAGGGAAACATTCATTACTTACCATTCATTTCTACTTTTGAAGGTAACACTTACAGGTCATACTATGGAAGTTATGACTGTCTCTAACAAGTACATTAACTAACGCTCGTTAAACCCTTTCAAACCCTTTGAAGACGTACATTAACGACATTCAAGGCCAAAGAGATAAGACACTCACCACACAGTGTCAACTACAGGGTGAGTCGAAACTATCGACCCAGTGGATTTGGCAACCGCATGATTTGGTTTAACCATCAAACAACTATCGACCGTTTGTCACCACGGAGGGGGCTACGTTTTGAGATCACCCAGGAGTGTCCCCTACCCTGCCCCCATCTTTCAATACATTTTCCACTTCCGGTTCCTTTAGGATTAGGGTGTTGATCCGGATTTGTGATATGTGCGGGCAGTCAATTCATGGTGAATGCAGAAAACAGCATGTAAATGGGTCCATGATAGCACGAGCTTTTGACCAAAACACTTTAGTACAAATGTTGGCTTTATTGCACAAAGTAATATCCTCAGCAGTTGTGTGAATTAGTTGATTGCATGTAATAATTACAGTAGGAAATAGCAAACGTAACGAAAATGATAAGAGTTCAGCTAGCACAAGTTTGTACAGGTATTTGTGGTACATGTAACAAACTGGTGTTCAACCTTGAACTGCATGTCAGGGTTTGAACAAATGCTTCAACAAATGTGCTGTATTGGACTTAGTCTCTGGCAGCATGGAACGGATGTTAACCGTCACCATTTGGACTACGCCATTTATTAATATACTGTCTACGTCAACTAGTGACTGATACCTCCCTTCCCGGGAATCGGTGAGCAAGAAAGAAGTTCTTTTATGGACACTTGGGGCACTATGTATTGAGATCAAGCAGGGTTGCCCGCACCCCGCGACCCGTGAATAAATTGTCCACTTCTGGTTCCTTTAGGTCGCATGACATTGTGCTACATGTACGCCAAACTTATGCAGAAGCGTGTACTAGCCAAACCCTTATCAATTTCGTTACGTTTGGTATTCCCTACTGTAATTATCACTTGCAATCAACCAATTCACACACCTTCTGAGAATACTATTTTGTGCAATAAAGTCAACATTTGTATTAATTTAATTTGGTCATAGCTCGTGGTATTGCAGACCGATTTCCATGCCACTTTCTGCATTCACCATGAATTGAATGCCCCCACATATCTCAATTTGGGACCAATGCCCTATTCCTAAAGGAACCGGAAGTGGAAATTTATTTAAAAGAAGCGGGTTGGGAAGGCACCCTTGGATGATCTCAAAACGTAGTAACCGCTGTGGTGACCAACGACCAATGGTCGTTCGATGGCTAACCAAATCATGCGGCTGCCAAATCCAGTGGATCTATATTTTTGACTCACCATGTATACACATACATCATGGAGCAATTAAAGGGATGTTTACAGAGCGGTGCCACTAGCAACATGGCTGGCAGATCCCATAGCCACTGAACTTGGCTGTATAGATTCTCAAAATACTCTGGATGGCAGTAATGGGTCGGGATTTTACCAGGCCTCCCTTTGAAACTGAATTCACATGCAATAATTCAAAGCGTGTTAAGTTATGTGCAAAATTAAGTAGTCTGCAGGGCGTGGCCATGCTAGAAATTGTCAAGGCACGGTATGGTACGGTTCGGCCACAACCACGCTCTGAATGCCAGCCACGTTTTTCAGATGCGCTTCTTCAAAATTCCAGGAACTAGCATTGTAGTGGAATAAGATATCGTGATCCATTGACACACTGCACTGACCCACACCCCCATGTGACCCACTCACCCACCGATTCACTGGTTCACCGACTGGCCCACTGGCCCACCTCAACGACCTAAGCTACCCTAACCCACTACCACCAAAACTATAAATTTGGCATGATGTGGTAGCCTACATCGAAAATAACGTAGGAGAGACTAACCAAGCCAGGAATCTTGGTTAAAGTTAAGAGTAGTTTATGCTAGGTTTGAACAAAATATAAATGCACTGTTATGATGGAAACCATTTGTGCATTAGTCCATATGCGGAGACTAGTTGTTAAGGGTGGAATCAGTGTATCAGTCACCAACGAGATTATCTTCTTGAGGTGTAAGGACGTGCACCTCTAGGGCCGCTCACCTTAAGAGCCGAGCACTCATGCCTGACTCGAAGCATCGACAGGAAGTCATGGAACGGAAAGCACGCACCGGAGGGTGCTCTGAATGGTAATGAACCGATGGCCTGCCTGTCGATCGGTTTGGAGTGAATCTGTTTGTGACAATAAGGAGCTGGATTTACGAAGCAGTGTCACATATTTGGCACCCAACGTTTTAAAAGTACCCTGATGGATTTTCCGGACGTTTTCGACGACTTTCGTGCATCACAAATAACTCACCAAACCGAATGACAGAACAGGCCAAACATCGGTTTTTACCACCGGTAACTTCTATTGACAGTTCCATGTCAAACATGAGCGCTCGGCTCTTAAAATGAGCGGCCCTAGGCATGCTCGGCGACTGATCAGCCACAACGACCATCAGTCTATCAGTCTCCTCACGACAAAAAGTAGGCCCAGCAATCCTCGTTTGTCCAAGGTTGCAGTGGGCGCCATCCCGTTTCCTGTAATCCGTTACTTCCGGTAGCTGCAAATAAGAAACTCTAAAATAGTGATTAGCATGCCAGCTCATCTGCTTAATTCGATGCTTTGGCGCTGGAGGTCGCTCATAATTAAGATGGGATAATAGATAAAGATGAGGTGTGGACACTCGCCGATGGAAAGTTAAAAAAAAAGTGTGACGAACGCCCACATTCCCACGGTCCCATGGCCAACTTGTTTTTCCCGCGCTTTACTATACGGATGAGACGTTAGGCCTAAAAAAAGAAAAACACTGTATCGTGTTGGCTAACTCCAGATCCAGACGTAATTATTCGAGAAATCGAAGACAGGCCGTGACGTACTGGTAATGATTATGATAATCGCAAAGTGAATCTAAAAACAAAATATAAAAGAACCAGTCCGTGGCCTTGAATAACGGTTATTCATTCAAATTTCAGTAAGTGGAAGTCGCCACGGATGTTGCACGATGATCGCGATAGATATAGTACTTGCTTGGGGTGAAAGGGGAATTGAGCAGCGACTATAACGCCTGAGATAGAATCTGGAGAGATAGCTACAAGGGACATCGGAAAATGGAGGTATAAAACTACGATGTCTTTAGTGAACTCAATACAGTGGGAGCGGACTTCTTAGGCCTAAAGCACGTTTTTTTTTATGCCAATCCCTTACCCTGAGTGCCCCTTGTCGCTAATCCAGCTAGTGACTGGCTCCAGCAATTATCTTCACTGTTAGAAAACAAAACGAACTCGTTTGATGCTTAAGGTAAGGTTTTGTCTGATCCGAACTCAAAACAGCAAAGGAACACACATAAACTTTCATGTAAAGTTTCAGACACTGAAGTGTTGTTGTAATGCTTAGTCCACGTGAAACCTTACTGCTGTATCCTATCATTATATACATAAAAATACATTTAAAGCCGGAGCCCAAAACCTTACGGGAAAGTTTATTTGTGTTCCTTTGCTGTTTTGAGTTCGGGTCAGTTAAACCTTAACTTTAAGCAACAATCAGTTTGTTTTTGTTTTCAGATAGGTATATAGATACGTTTATTACACTCCGAAGCATTTCATAGGATCCATTGGCAACGAAACTACAAAAGTGGTGATAGGTGTCGCAGAGTAAACTCGTGTGCAACACAGAACCATCGATAAAAATTATTAAGGTGTCAGGAGGTGACAAGTTCTGCATGAAGTAATAGGATTACACGTCAATTTAAGAAACACACAAAAAAACGAGTCAACTATATATCTACACAAGTCATCTTCTTCCATTATAAACCAAAGTCTCATAGCAGAAATGAAGCAACCGCAACGACCCACGGAAGGGGAACAATGAAAACGTGCGAGTGTGGCAATTCTTTGGCTTGAAGCTGAAACTGGGACGTTGTTGCCCTGAAAAGAAGTTGAAATTGGCATATTGTTGCCTCGACTAACAATTTGCTCTGCGCGGTCATCGCAAAGGCATGTCTTAAATGACGTCATGTACGAAGGACAGCTATTTTCCCCACGCTACTGGGAGTGGGGAGGGGCCTGAACGTGGAATGCCCGTTGGTGGGGCAGTGCTTATGTTAGAGCCACTATATGATTACGACATTGCTTTGCGGAGAGAGACGTTTGACAGAAAGGCAGCACCGAGCAAATACTGGGAAACAACCACGGGTCAAACAAATCCCCGGGAGAAGCCGGGTACGATGCTAGTATATTCAATAGATATAAAAAAGAAGCAATACAAGATACTAAACATTAACAATAAACAAAATTTCAAGGTCATCACGTCCAACAATCCAGGCGCGTACCTTCGATTTGAAACAATTAGCAGACCGGTTGGTTTTAGTATAGGTTATCAGCCACCTTTCCGAGGAGTGAGATATAACAATGTCGAGGCCGACAAAGCCGTCATTGTTGGCAGCATTGTTATTCCTTCCTTAGTGAAAGGTTCTGTGCTCGTGTTTATTGATTGTAACTCGATTCCGAAGTGCTCCATCACCGTTCATTATACCGCGGAAACTCAACGACGAACAGCCCCTTCAGACAACTTAATTTTTCTTAGGAGAAGTTGTTTGAAGGGGCTATTCGGCGTTGAGTTTCCGCGGTATGAACGGTGATGCGGCACTTCGGAATCGAGTAACAATACAGAAATAAAAGCAGAGAACCTTTGTTGGCTAACTGGGTATTCGTTCGTTGTGTGATGATGGGTTCTTTCGGAATCTGGAACAGTTATGCGGCAAGACAATAAACGTGTAATTATAGGACGGACAACCAAACGGGCTCGATTAGTGATAAATAAACGTACACTCAATGTGTAATGATTTTGGCTTGCGTTTAATTCAAGTTGAAAAGCTCCACATTTAATAAATAAATAAAAAATAATGAAAACCATGACAAAAGTTTGTGTCAAAGTGGCTATCATTAGGCTTTGTCAAAATTTGTGCGGTGTGGCGGGGGGAGGGGGGAAAGAGGAAGAGCGTAGGAGTGGACAAGGGGAGTCGGGTAGCGTGAGAGCTACCCACCAAGAAAAGTTTGCACTGTTCAGACTGACGAGGAAAACAGAATCTGTTCAATAAATTTTAATCAAGGCTGTGACGTGGTTTGTAATTTTAAATCGTAAATAACCTTTACAGTTCAGTGTCATAATGTTTTCGTGCTACAAGAAAAATTAAATAAATAAAACGAAAGCATTTTTTCTTGCTTAACCCAAACTAGCTTTTTACGGTGCTGTTCTTATTTCAATCGAGGCTGTGAAGTCCTTTTTAACATCTGGAGCAAGCATGATGTTCTTAAATTCATAAGCAAGCTTGATATCCAACCATGATATCCAAGAGTAGGCGTGATATCCGATATCACTCCTCCTTCTGCATCTCAGTCCTAAACCATTATTGCAATATCGTCGTGTTCCATTGTTAAAGGAGGACTGAGATCGTGAAATTGGGTGATAAAAAGTGAAATGGCAGAACATAAATCTTTGGCACCTGATAAAGAAATCATATGTAGAATGTTTATGTAGAATGCCTAGCTTTCGGTAACGAAATGTGAAGCTCTAGTGTTAAAAAGTGTGTTCAATAGTTCTTTTGTACACAAGCATGGTTTTTTCAATGTACGGTTGCCTAATGGCAACTCATTTTGGATGTTGTTTTCTCTTCGTTTTCAGTAATATTTTGTATTTTTATATCTTGTTTTGCTACTATTACAGGAGACAAAGTTTGTTTTTGCTGGTGGGGGTTGGCTCTTTTGTTTTGTTTTGTGAAGGTTTGCTGTTCTCACCCCACACGCGAGCTTTAGCATTTGTGGGGCGACAGTAAGCCTCTTTCAATTAGTCATGAATTTGAGTTGATTAAACTTACTTAGGTCACCACTGAGAAAGATTGAACAGCTACTTAGCGCGGCTGGAGCCTGCAGCCAGAACCCGCCCCGGTAAGCGCAGTGGTTATGCCCGGCTAGTAAACGGGAAGGGCCTGGGTTCGAGTCCCAGTCGGGGCAGTTGTATTTTCTTTCTTTCTCAAATTTGTGCATCGTGTATTCTCACAAGGCCAGTCTTTAATGCAGACTACTTGCTTCGTCCTTTTACCATGTGATTTCTTCTTTATTTAAACTTATAGGCCTACTTACTTACGTAAGCGTTGATTGTGAAGTGTTGGCGTAAATAGGACACCAGGGGACTACTGACCAACAATTCAGGGGTCCCCCCCCCCCTCGAAAAATAGCAATTACACAAAAATCGGTGGCGCACATTGGTTTTTTTTTTGTGGGGGGGGGGGGGGGGCAAACAAAAACGATCTAACGGAAGGAAGGGAGAGAGGTGCCTTAACCCCCTCGAAAACCTGCAAAACGACTCATTTCAGCAATGTTATTAGTTTTTAGAATTTTTCAGTTGCTATTTGTTTACCTTTGTGTACTTTTGACAAATTTTATTTTCAGCTTCGGGTCTCCCCCTCCGCCCCCCCCCCCCCTCCAACAAATCCAAAGAAATAACCATCACTATTCAGCCCATGAATGAAAGTATGGGCCCAGCACCAGAACAAGAGATTGAGTGGAGGCTATACACTCCACAGGAAGAATTCTTAGCTGCTTCGAAAGCTTTTTTTTAGCGTATTCTAACATCGTGATATTTCTTTCAAGGGGCAAATGGTTGGTGGCGCTTTAGGCCACGGGGTCCACTGATTTTTATAACCCCCGAAGCACATTAGTAATGCCACTGGTTGTAATTAACACACGACTGTTTCATTTTAAACAGTTTTGCCGTTACTTGAGTTTTAAGCACGTGTTTATAAATTGTTGCAAATCGAGCGTATAGTGTTTTCTTTCCAAAGCATTTCAGCTGCAACGCTACAGCGTAAACACTAGTGTTTGTAAAGTTTCTTCTCAGTCCATGCCACTGGGAAAACGCCCGCATACGTGTTTTTTTTTTATCAGCTAAAAAAGTTCTCTAGGTTTATCTGATACATGTCTATTTTAAAACATAGGTTTTCACAGTGTAGGCTATGGAAGACCTGCAATGAAAAATCGAGTGAGGTGTTCCATTTCCCGGAATTCCCAATCCACCCTCCCTTTTTATACTCCTCTCTTGCAGGAATCCTCTTGTGCGGCAATCCCCGTTGCCCCAAGGACCGACAATATACAAAGCAATCCAGCCTCGCCCTCTGATTGGCCGAGGGCTGCACGCGCGCTATTCAGCTCGTGCCCTGTCATTAGTATAGTCGTGACGCCGCTTTTGCTTTCGTCACCAATTATGTTGTTGCCGCGCGCCCTATCTACCTGTCATTCCTAACAGCCCACGCCCCCAATCCACCCTCCCAAAAAAAAACCCACCTCTTAACCCCCTCCCCCTTCCTCACCACCCCACAATTCCCGCACACACCGCTATGACGACATATCATCGGAATTTCAGTTGTGTAACTGTGATGTAGCCAAGATAAACAAGCCAAAAAAATGATAGTGGGATGTACTTCCGCGACTGAGAATTTCTCGAATTTCAGGTTACGTAACAACAAACCAAGATGAGCGAAGCTGCAGTTAGTCGAGAAGTAACATATCCCCGTCTAGCAACCGTTGAATGCAGCGAAAGCCAGTCTGTAGCCGTACAGACGAAAAAAGTTTTCTCGTGGTCCCGGCCACCCATGACGACACGTGAATTTTTTTTCCCGTCCAAGTGGCTGCACCCCTAATTTTCGCTGCAATCCGCGGATGCTACGTCGGGAGTTTTTTGGTGTGTCTAGTTGCAGCAGCTACACGAAGGGTACAGCAGCCTGTTACACCCATCAGTGTTGCCGGACGGGGGAAAAAAATGTCTGTAGAATTTTGGCCAAAATGTCTGTAATTGCACAAAAAAATCTGTAAATATGTAAAAATCCGAATTTCGCCGTAATCATACCATTTAACTTCTTTTGCGATGCATAGTTATAATTAAAATTAAAAAAAAATTAACCACTGATCTTTATACACACATCACTGCATGGGTTCAGCCAAAGACCTTGCAATATACTAATATTCTGCAGATAGTTATGTTGTGGGGGTGGGAGGGGGGGGGAGGTCCCTTACAAGAATATTACACTTTAGTATTTCCATGAAAAAAAAATGTTAGATAACACTAAAATTAACTTTTCTTAACCTTCCAGTTCGAACGACCAATTGGGCGTAATTGTAATCTTCATCATCACTACCTTTAACACTTTTGCACAGGTGGCCTCCAGTCAGTGCCTAATATGTAATACTCGCTGCATAGTTCTCTAGATGTGTGGCATCGACTAGCTTAAAATTAAGCAGGAAAACCGAATATTTGCGTTTGTTATGTTGCTTGTTATACATGTTGCTCATACCTGGGGACTTAGTATGAGCGACAAGACATAGATAGCAAAATTATTGGGGAGCATGACATAAATTCGTAAGAGCAGCATGCACATAAATTGCAAAATCGCCAGAATTTCCTACATTTTTCCTAAAATTTTTCACTAAAATTTACCAATGGCCTGTAAACCTCTTTAAAACCTGCTCTGGGTGTTGGTGAGGGCCCGGACCTCTTTGGGGGCCCCGGGCCTGGGGTAAAGATCCCTCTCCCCCTTCCCCCCAAGCTGGCTCCTCTGTACTCAGGCGTGCAAGAACAGTTACACAGTAAACTTATCATTTTGTCTTCTTTAGTAATTTTTTCGCCCATAAGGGGTACGAATCTTCAAAAAGTGGTGACGATTGAACTCCGGCAAAATATTCTTTGGCATCCTCAACTAGGGGCATTTTGTATTTGACAGCGCGCCTCAGCCATTATTTATGAACACTTTTGGTCTATGTTTGACGTTCTTTTGAAAGCGCAGCAAATCCCTTTTCTACTATAACCCAGGGAAGATTTTCATAAAACTAATTGTTGACACCAACTAAAGAAAAGCAGGGGCAACATCTATGGGAATTTGTGCAAAAACTGTGAATCACCAATGATGAATCCTGTAAATATGTTTTTTGACGATTTGCGAGAGCCTATAAAGCAGTGACATTTGCCGCCATATTGGCACCAGATTGGCACCAATATGGGTTTTGGAGGGCATAACTGCAAGGTGCACTACATAAAAATGGAGGGAAAAACAACGGAAGAGCGGATTTCTTAGGCTTAAATTAACGTTGTTTTCTCCAACAACAAAAATCGCGCGTATTATAGGTCTAAGAAATCACTCTTCAAAGCATGGGATTCAGTATGACGCCCTTCTGTTTCTCTCTGCAGTGCCCCTTGCAGCTAACCCATTAAGGCTCCAGCATAGAGTTATATGTATACAATTATACTACGTCGTGCACTGCTTTATACACTAAATGAAGCATTCGCCTGTGTAAGATTTTTAAACGCGTGCAACTCAAGACCTGTAAGAAATAAAATCACAAACCAAAATATAAATTAAAGAATAAATAAAGGCTAAAAAAATAAAGAACAAATAAAGTAAAAAGTAAATAAAGAGTAAATAACGTAAACAAAGGGTAAATAAAGAGTAAATAAATAAATCAATCAAGAGAGCACATCCAAGCGAACACAATGAAATAGTGAATAAAGGTAAATACAGTAAATGAAGGTAACTAAATGAATCAAAAGAGAAAATACAAACCAACATAATGAAAGAGTAAATAAAGTCACTAAATGTAAATAAAGTAAATAAAGGGTATATAGCGGGTAAATGAAGGGTAAATAAAGTAAATAATGGTTTCATAAAAGTCCATTAATAAATAAATAAAGATAGAATAATCAGATCAATATGAAAATGAAAGAGAGTTAAGAAATAAAAAAATGAAGAGTAAACAAAAAAAAATGAAGGATAAAAAAAAAATAAAACCAAGGTTTCACAGTTAACGATTTTGAGGGAGGGAAAGCCTACATCTTAGATAACAGGGGAACAGCGACCAATACAGAGGTGAATTTTTTCGTTTACTTCTCCTCACTCACCTCCTCATTCCGAACATTACGGCACATCGTGCGCGCGCTGAATTACGTACGTTATTATTATACTAGTTTCCATGTTGCGTTATGAACCGATAATTTCCCGGAATGTGACGACATTCTTGCACGTGACGAAAAATACCTAACCGTCTTGCAAGGTGGTCTGGCTCGAGGCGAAGCACGCGAGCGACGCCTCTCTCTACGACCTGATCGGTAACGTCATGTAAAAGAAAAAACGGAATTTTTTTTTTATCCGCCTCCGTTTTCTCTTGTGTTTTCCGTTTCGCCCTGTAGGCGTTGTTTTTCGGAAAAGGAGAGACCGATAGCTGACGAACGATAAATCTGAGAAGCTGGTGGGCTGGTTGCTTGGCTTGGTGGGTACGTATACGAAAAAAAAAAAAGAAAAAAAAAACCTGATCACGTTCGGTGATAAAAATTTCGTTTGAGGCACGCGACGACCTGATTCGGGCCGAGAGACATAAATTTGCGAAAGCGAAATCTTTTGACGTTTACGGCTAAGCGAAAAGTTAAAATAATAATAAAAAATAAAAAAACATGTACGGAATCGGATTTGAACCGATAACACTCTTTTAACCGACACATCTCAGATGTTCGTTTTGCTGATACTAATCCGATATCTAAGCGATATCCGATACGTGCTGCTGTTTACGAAAAAAATTATAAACAAAATGCCGTGATCGGATCGTTTGGTACGGTTTTTATTTGTGTTTTAGTTGTTGTGATGTAAGCTAATTCTTCCTGCATTATTATCCAACACAAAACATAACAATTATAAGTATAAACAAGACAGGAAGAAGTTACTGAAACGGTGCTCTAAATGCCGTAAACCACGTGTCTTTATCTCGCCTGGTTATAAAGTTACCGAAATTTGAAGTTTTCGAAGCTCATTAGGCTTAAACACATATCGGTACCAGCGAACCGATACCGATGTAGGTCATTCCCTAACATCGGGGGGTGGATTGGTTTAGGCGGGGGGATCGACAAAGATAAAAAAAAGTATACGAGATTTGAAAATCTGTAAATCTTACAACGGATTTACACAGATTTAATGATTTACACAAAATTTAAGTAAGTTTAAAGATTTATATGAAGGTTTGCAGTATTTACACGGTTTGAGGAAGATTTAAAGATTTACATAAACTTTTGCAAAATTTACGCAGATTTTCAGATTTGCTATGATTTAAATATCTACAAAAGGTTTAAGCAAGACTTCACGATTAGTATGCAATTTTATGATATTTACATGGATTTGCAGAAGATTTAAAGATTTACATAAAGCTTTGCAGATTTACACATATTTTAAGATTTGCAGAATTGCGTGAAGATTTGCAGATTTGCTGGATTTTGCTAAGATTTGCTAACGATTAAGTAGGATTTAATGATTTACATGAAGTTTTGCAAGATTTATACGGATTTGCAGAAGATTTAAAGATTTACATAAAGTTTTGCAGATTTACAGATTTGAAGATTAACATGATAATTTGCTGGGATTTTTTTAAATTTGCTAATGAAGGCAACACGAAGTCAATTAAGACTTATTTGTGTCGACAATTACGTACAATTAATAAAACATTTCTTATACAAGTGTATAATACACAAATGTTAATAATACAATTCTTATACAAATCACAATTTCATGACAGTAATAATAATAATTTTTAATGTGTAGAGTTTTAATATTTTAAAGCCATAGACTCATTAGTTTGCTTTTTAGTTCATTGTTAAGTGTTTATTTTTTTGAGATGTTTAGGTATTTCGTTAAAAGTTTTTATTGTGTAGTATTCCGAAATCATTTTACCGTATTTGTTTAAAAGATTTGATTTAAAGATTTACAAAAGATTTAAATGATTTACACCAGATTTACGTGATTTACAAGATTTGGACTATAGAGTTACACGATTTGTGCAAGATTTGCAACGGATTTACAAATCTAAATCTTGGGTTGCAGGGATTTCTAGCTTCGTTGAACCCCTCGAATGACAGGGTGCAGTATCTAGCGCCGCCTACCATTATTTAGTGCTAAGTATATACACAAGAAGCTATCCTTAATTATTGAATGCAAACTTGGTGTGTCCACGCGCAGCAGAGAACAAGCGGTCAAGGTTAACGACAGCATTGTCAGTAGAAAATGGCGCCCATCGAGCAGTTCAAAATCTCCTTTTCAGAACGGTCGATATATAGAAAAAAAGCGCCCGTGATGTCGTTAGGCTTAACTTTTAACGCTTGCTTCTTGATGCACGTGGGCACACCAACTTTACACTCAATAATTAAGAAGACACGTGGCTTGTTTAGTGTGTAAAAAAAAAATTAGCTGTGTGTTCCTTTGCATGTTGAAAGTAGAGGCTAGGCAGAACAAGATAGCGGCACAAATGGCTATAGATGCTGAAACTTGTAATTTGGTGGCAATCCCCCTTTAAGGAGAGTTTGGGATTGCCAGAACCGGAACTGGAAATAAAAAAAAAATCATGCTAAAAACAGCTAGTTCAGCCAGTCGCACCTAGATGGCAGCAGGGGTTCCACTTATGATTCTCTGAACGCTTCGTGCTATAGAGCAGCGGCAAGTGACGTCATATTGGCTACGAGATAGCATTTGGAGGTAATAGCTACAAGGTGCACTAGATTAAAATGTAAGGGAAAACAACGGCACTTCTAATCAAGACAGTTCTTTGAGAGCGGATTTTTTAGGCTTAAAAATACGTTGTTTTGTCCAACAAGAAAAATCGCGCGTTATAGGCTTAAGAAATCCAGTGTAATAGCATTGGCTTCAATAAGACGACCTTCTTTTCACCCTCCAGTGTCCCTTGCAGCTAACCCAGTTACTAGCTCCACCATAGAGTTATACACAATAATACAACGTTATGTCACTGCTGTATAGAGTGACAATCTGTACCTTCCTAAAGCACCGAACAGAGCGAACAGAACGCACCACTGTTAGAGACAGTTTGGCTCCAAACTTGACGTCGCGCGTGCGCAGTGATGTTGCGTCAGCCGTTCAGTACCTTCCTAAACTACAACACAGCTCATCAAGCTCAGCAAGTATTCGATGCGTCATACCTTCACCGCGACCAGACGTGGCTAATGGATTGGACCAGGATTGGCTAATAGATGTGACCAGGGAAGAGCAATGCCAAATTGCGAACCATCTCCGATGTTGACGTCAATCAAGCCGCATCAACACGGATATTAGCAGGGAATGAGCCAAAATGTCACCAACAGTGGTGCGTTTGGTTCGCTCTGTTTGGTCGTTTAGGAAGGTACCGAATAACGTCATATTATTAAAACTCTATGCTGGAGCCAGAACTGGGCTAGCTGCAAGGGACACTGGATATACACGGAGGAGAAAAAGAAGGGCGTCTTACTGAAGCCAATGCGGTTATAGCGGATTTCGTAGGCCTAAGACGCACGATTTTTTTGGGATTTGTTGGCAGACGCTTACATTTTTAGCAAGCGGAATTTCTTCTTTTCCGATTTACAAACTCGCAGGATAAGGGATCGGAGAAAACAACTTTTTTTAGGCCTGAGAAATCCACTCTCACGGCACTGGCTCGACTAGAAGCGCCGTTGTTTTTCACCTCCATTTAAATCTCGTGCCCCTTGTAGTTAACCCTCCAAATGCTACTCGTAGCCAACAAGGCGTTATTGTCGCTGTTTTATAGAGAAAAAAATTACATCGCTACTTGGCTTTTCTAGGTATCTAAAGACTCAGTACACAATAAACATTGGTTAATGCGAATTGTGGGTTAACCCACAATTCGCATTAACCAATGTTTACTGAATTGAATTCAATAAAATTACAGAGAAGAAATATTGAAAAAGTTCTTCGTACAGGGATAAATAAGAACTGCGGTCTAGACTATAGTCCCCACACGCAAAGGAGGACAACTTTGGTGTCTGTGACAACCTACCTTTAAGTAGAGGGCGCTCTGTATTGCCGCTCTTTCATTATATATTATCTGTACGTCTTGCATGTATAATAATAGTTATCATAAGCCATTCGTCACATGATAAGTCTAAAAAAGGCCCTGAACTTGTTGGCTTCAGGGTAACTATGCCTATAAGACCTTAAATCCTGAGTATAGCTAGGTTAGTCAGCCTTAAATTTATCTTAAGTTTAACTTAAGAGTAATGTAGTCACCTTCCACAATAAAACAAAGGTAGCACATTGGCACTCTGACTGGATGATGTCACATGTAGTTAGGCGCACATTTGTGTGATTATAGGCCTACATTTGTGCTATTCGGCTTGTGTTGTGCGTAATTAGGCCTACGTTTGTGTGGTTATGTATTGTACATAATTAAGCCTACGTTAGTGTGGTTTGGCTTAATTAGGCCTATCAAGTCTCCCAAACGTGAAGCGTATGTCTCCATCCCCCCACCTCCTAAACCCCCAACATACGCCCCCACCTCCTAAACCATGAGCAATGCCTCTTAGCACTTAATCTGTTTCATCCCCAACAGCGTATTAATTCTTTTTTTTTTTGGGCGCATATTGGCTAACACACGATGTCATAACACGGGAGTGAATAACGTGTTTCGCATCGTCTAGCCTGATCAAAATTGCAAGGAAGGTTTTTTTCTTCTCTGATCAAAATAAAAATTACTTATTGAAAGCGTAAATTCAATATTTCTATAAACTTGCACCTTACATAAAGGCGATGCATATCATAGACACTTAAGATACACCTGTCTAGTGTTAGCTATACCTCCTCCTGTCTTAAACTGATAACCCTTTTCGAAGCTTGGACGGCATTCGAACTCGCAACCATGAGTTAACCAAGAGTGGCGCTGAGCCTGGAGTTGTGCATAGGGTAGATAGTGCTACTATTGCTACTCAGGAGATTATATATATAAGTTATGGCTACTCCGAAGTACGGCAGCTCGAGTTGAGGCCTATAGAACAGACATCCGGGGAAACACAGGTCGGCGCTGTATTGTGGGATGCTGCATCAGATAGATAATTATATTGGTAATTTTGGTAATTATATAGAACAGCGCCTTTTCAAGGTATCGACTTAATTCAACTACCTTTCGATTCCTTTTGTCGTTGTGGTTTATAAAATCGTACCGAAAACTTGCGCAAACACCTTCTTCTTTTATAAAATAAGTTTTAAAACACGCTAAAACGCTATTGACAACCGTGGTTAGGCCGCCATAACGCGCGCCGATGGAGGCGCAACAACAAAACCTGATTTCGACCGGAACATTAGTAAGCGGAAATTATATCCTTCCCGGGACAATTTTTTTTCCAGTATGAAATGCCGTCGGCAGGGGCGCGCTTCGCGCGCACTATTATATACATCGAGAATTTGTCTAATCAGAAATAGTATGACGCAAGCATTTGTGAAACAAGGAACAAATTATGACACTTGGTTGTTTCACAAATGCTTGCGTCATACTATTTCTGATTACACAAATTCTCGATGTATATAATAGTGCGCGCGAAGCGCCCCTGCGGACGATGTTTCACGTTCAATTTTAATTTTTTCTCACGTTTCAATTTTAATTGGACGCTTTACGCGTTTCACACTGTAAAGCGTCCAATTAAAAGGACGGCTACTGAACGGCAAAAAACTAAGTCCCAACGCGCAACGCGAGCTTTGTGAGGGGTCCCCGGGGACCCCGAGTAAAGCGAGCAGCAACAGCCCAGTGGTCAGCGTCCTCGTCTGCAAACCAAGCTAATGCCGAATCGAATCCCGCGACCGACCCAACTATGAGTTAAAAAAAAAATATATCCAGTTTGGCATGGGCATTAAAGGGTTAACCCGTGTATAAATTTTACGTGAGCAATAAACCCGTTAGGCCTACTTACTTACTTTACTGCCGCGTTAAAATATCGCTGATCATTTTCGCCTTAGTCCCTCCGTCTAGCAGTATTTTTTACCGTAGTCCATCCATCTTGCAAAATTTTCACATTATCCCTCCATCTTGCTTTTACTACAACGTATTATTGCCACAGCAAATGCCACTCGAGCCTAGTACAGTGTTTAAATAAAGTGATGTTTTCTCAGTTACTCGTTGTATTCCCCAGCCGATAAAAACACCTGGAACAGGCACTTGAAATTTTCCAGTTCGAAATGTAACTTAGTTTACAAAAAGTATCGATATTAAGCTAAAAAAGCTTGTGGTATTACTACCTGGTTAAATTAAATCCAGGATATTTTCGCAGTCGACGTTATTATTTTACAGTGATTTTGAAACTAGATGCTTATGACCGTATTGGTTTTTTTTTTTATTAGATAAAAATAATGTCATTACACAAACAGCAAATCATTTTGCAAAAATAAAAATGACAAATTACAGCCATAAAAACGGGACGAAAAGGCAAACAAAACCGTTACTACCGTCCTGTATTCATCGCTGTCCGCGTGTTGCACAATTGATGGTGACTCCATCTAGTAACGTGAAGAGAAAATAATTTCAATAGCGAATTAATTCACATGTTGGCTCTTAGATGGCAGCACGCACCGAGCAAGAGAGGTTATGTTTCGACGCTATGTCATTTCAGTTTCGGTTTCGGAAACTGATCGGCGCGTTATAAACAAGTCACTAATTCTCTCCTCAGCCATATGAGGCCTTCCCGTTGAGCGTTCTAATAAATACTTTTAGCACTTTCAGTTATTTAGATTTTCTTTGTTTCTTTGTAGCATGTTTATTTTATTTTTACTGTTATTATTTTTTTATACGATGCGCCGTAACTTAGCATTTATTGATAATAATGGTAATAATTGCATTTGCGAATAATAGTAACTTTGCAGTTGCTATTAAAAATAGTAATAAAAATAGTAATTTAAAATAGTATTAAAATAGTAATACAACTAATAATAAAATAGTGACTTTGCATTTGCTAATAACGGTGGTAATAATTTTATATTGCTATTATTGTTATATTTTTTCTGCGATTCACCAAACTTTGCATTTGTTGCATAAGTTGACATTTGTAATTCTTGTGTTGTTTTTTGACATTTATCTCTATGGTAACCAACACGCCAAACGCGAGCATTTGCGCACATACAGAGTTTTGTACCGTTTGCCTGGTTCAATAAACCAATATTCACTTCAATAACTTCAATACCAATGTGCTGTAAATAAAAGAACGGAATGCCTTTCAGCATGCAAGGGATGCCTTTTGAAAATTAACCCGGTTGGCTGAAGCAAAAAAAAAAAAAAACTCGGGTTGTTTCCACACGTCATGAATTTGCATGAATTTACGGTTGCGTGTCTTCCTGTAGTGATTAAATGCGACGATCAAATGCTACTATTTAATTGAGTTACGTCTAGAAAGCCTATTAGGTATAAGAAAGCAACGATGTTTTAATTTGCCGTGTGTTTAAACTAATTTTTGGACGCTGAATCTTACAGTAAAAACAGTTTGTCTCTGTTTGGTACCGTTCCAGAGTTGAACGGCGACGGACGAACGGACAAAGCTGTTGCTATACAGCAGTGACATTTGCCGCCATATTGGCACCAGATTGGCACCAGTATGGGTTTTGGAGGGCATAACTACAAGGTGCACTACACAAAAATGGAGGGAAAAACAACGGAACAGTGGATTTCTTAGGCTTAAAATAACGTTTTCTCCAACAACAAAAATCGCGCGTTTTAGGTCTAAGAAGCCACTCTTTACAGCATCGGCTTTAGTGTGACGCCCTTCTGTTTCTCTCTGCAGTGCCCCTTGCAGCTAACCCATTAAGGCTCCAGCATAGAGTTATATACAATAATACGACGTCGTGTCACTGCGCTATAGTCTTCTCAGCCGTTTCGGCTGTATAGAAGACTAAAAAGCTGAAGAATACAATTCCATCCTACAAACAATTATTTTCTAAGGTGCACCGACACTATTAGTTTGCAGCTATTATTTGTAGCCAATAGGCTACTATTGGTTTGTAGCCATTATTTGCACGTATCATATTTATCTAGGCAACTTCTCGCTAAGTAGCTACAATTCAAGGACCAGGCGTTTTTAACTTATGCAAATATCCAGGATTTCTTTGAGATGTCAAGCACAAACTTTAATGAGCTAAATGTAATTAATTTCTTTGGCCTAATACACATATATACTTATTGATTTTGAATAGGCTATTACAGCTTCTAGCTTATTTTAAAATAAAAATTTCCGACATGACAAAGATATAGCAAGTGTTCATTATTAATCGCTGATTTTGCTAGTATTGCTTCGTATTTTTCGACCAAGTTTTCTAATGCTACAGAGAATTTTCAGTTTTTTTTACCGCCTTTTTCGTTACGTGAACTTCTAGTTTTATTGCCTCTTATTTTTAAAGTGAAGTTTTTTTTGAACCATTTTAGGTGTAGCTTCAGAGATTGTCATTAAACACGAAACAGAGTTTTGCATGGCTTTTAATTTCTGCTTATACAGAACAGGACTGAGCTTGTTTTTATGTTGATGTTGTAGTTTTAAGATCGGACGACGAAAATAGGCCTATAAGATGTAGATCGATGAAATGCAGGCCTATAAAATAAATATAGGCCACCATTACTCCAAGTTTTTTTACAGTACACCTTAGGTTATACCAGTGGAAAGCCCGTCACAAATGAATGGGGTAGTAGTTCCTACTCCCCCCCCCCCGGAAATAAAATGTACTCAACAGGTATAGCATGGCCCCTACTGTACATGCTACAAGCCTAATGAGCACATCTAATATCCTGCCTCATTAACTTTGTGCAAAATTTTATATTGAAACCAGGATTTGAACCCAGTAACCGAAAAGGTTTGAAATTCCTTGATATCTTCAACCCTATTCATGTATTGCAGTGCATTTGGATTGTCAAACCGAAAACCTTGCAAACCTCTAAACAATTTAGTCAAATTTATGAATTTCCTGAACTCAGGGTTTGAACCCGTAACTGAAACGTTGTGAAATGCGGTGATATTTTTCAACCGTATTCATGTATTGCAGTGAATTGGGTTTGCCAACCGAAAACCTTGGCGTCTCAAGTGGTGTTGTCTCAAGTGTAAATCTCTTGCTCTGTATACAGTTACACACTGACAGTTACACACTGACAAGAGATACACACTGACACAACACCACTTGAGAAGCCAAAAGAACACAAACCCGACCGTTTCAAAAGTGCACAGGCTGCCATGGAATTACCTCGGGTCGTCGTTTGGCCAGTTTTAAAATATGAAGGTCGATCTGTCCTTCATGATGAACTTCTCGATCTATGCCACGAAAAATGAAATCCAGCTGTTCATGTTAGGCTCAGTATATAAAAAGCCTGATGCCGTAGCTTGGCATCCATCGTAACGTCCGGGTCGTCGGGAGACGTGGTCCTGGTGTATCTTCGCATAAGAACCTGCTCAGCTTCTTATGCGAAGATGCACCAGGACCACGTCTGCAGACGACCAGGACGTGATGACGGATGCCAAGCTACGGCATCAAGCAGAACTGTACAGAGCCTAACATGAACAAGTGGATTCCATTTTTCCTGGCATAGACCCAAAAGTTCAGCATGAAGGACAGATCGAACTTCATATTTTAAAACTGGCCAAACCACGCCGTGACGTAATTCTACGGCAGCCTATTGAGGAAGAAATGCCAGTAAAAGTGCACAAGGTCGATTTACATAACTATACACTACTGGTATGGGCGTTCCTTCCTCAGCCAATTATTGTACATTTCTGTTTTTTTCCCCTTTAAGCTATGACAGCCTGAGTAGCTACGCACTTGCCCACTGTCTGGGATTCTGAAGTCGCTTGGGACACAATATAAATAATGACAATAATAATAATATCTGAAGTAGGTGTCCAGCTAGGTCAACAAGACGGATCAACAAGTTCCTTTCATGACATCAACAATGTAATCAAAAGCCGTGATGTTCGTGGTTGCTCTTGAATGCAATGAATGCATGTTTACATTGGCTGGGAAACCAACCCCCCCCCCCCTCCAAAAAAAATAATAGTCGAAGCTAGTTTGGGGCGATCTGACTGAAGAGAGTAGAGTGCTTTTTCAGATGCACATTAGGAAATCATTGGTTTTCTTTTTAAATCTGAAGACTTACTGGCTGACGGTTGTACGAATATCGCACAATTAAAAGAGCGTTATTATTCTAATCAAGTATCTATTTACACTCACGGGAAATAGGGTGAACAGCGTAGCGTGCACCATAGCTGGAATCAATAATGTGTGTGAAATTTAAAAAAAATTACATTTGCTATTAAAAACATCATTCTATTATCCTACAAAGCAAATAGGGTGAACAGCATCACGTGTGCTGTAGCTGGAATAAATAACCTGCGTGAAATTGCATAATTATTGATTTTACTTTTGCTATTCAGACATCATTCCATCATCCAATACAAGAAGCCAGTTGTAACCTGCAGCCGTAAAATATCACACCGATTTCGTCTTGCCTGTATTCTCTGCTGCCAAAAAATCAGAGGTTGCAGTAGAACGACTTTTCAAAACCTAGAAGTCTAGACGTTTCAGGTAAGCGCCGCTTTCCCTTCATGACGGCTATGTAATAGTTATCGCCCTAGTTTTGCAACAATGACCCGGCCAATAAGTTGTTTTAGAACGATCGAGGCTGCTACAATACGTCCGAGGGCGCAGCACGAGATCGTTCTAAAACAACTTATTGCCGGGTTATTGTTGCAAAATTTGGGTGATAACTGTATAATTGTACCCCTACGTAGTACGTCGGTGTTCCTGAATTTATGCTATTGAAACACTTCCCAGAAAACAGGTAGTAGGCTACATAGCCTAATGGATTTGGGGATATCTCATTTAGTAACGAAGATGACTAATTATTATGTAGTAATGAATAGCCAAGAGTGCACCTTGCATGCATCTCAGACACCTTGAAAACGAATGTTTTTATAGGGACCTTGGGGTTTCCTTGACTGGTGATATGAAGAGCTTCACACAATTTTTTTAATGATAGCTAAGACCCTAAAAGCCCCTTCGAAACTTATAAAATGTCTCTTGCCTTCACGTCGTAATAAATTAAAATAAGTGCGTTTTTTAAGACACCCAACCAAACGTATCACCACGAGAGTTCGTGACTATGGAGGTTTCGTGAAGCAGCGTGACGTCAAAACCATAACGGAAGTGGGGAGCGCATTCTTCCCATCGTGCAGCGCGCGCGACCACTCTCTGCTTGTAAACAAACATGGCTACCAACAACGCTGTCGCTGTCAATTCGTTGCAGCCTTATCAGTTTGAACCTGTTGCAAGTGGTAAACGGAAGGCTAAAAGATGCGAGATCGCTAAGTAAACACCAAAGAAGCCAGAAGACCCTTGTGATCCTTCCAGCAATGACCTGTCGTGGTGTAGATGCCAGAAATGCCTGCACTACGAGAGTCCCAGGCGATGCCGTTTTGTTTCTGGCGCACGCGCAGGTCACGCAGACAGGTGGATGGCGCCGTAAAAGTAATGACGTCATGACGCGTGGTGGTTCAAACGGGATTTTCTCCAGAGCTTGTGCATCGTCTGCTTAAATAAGGTAGTTTAAAAATTCGTATGGCTTAAACACTGACACCCATTGACGTCGGATACCTGTTAACATTAATTCCAGTATCTAAACTATCGATAAAAAAATTCATTGTTGGAGGGTTTAGTATTCCTTTAACGTAATCGTGAAACCTGCCCGTACCCGAGCGATACTAATTCGACGGTGTTTTAAATCACATGATGTTACAGTTCTTGTCCGTGCTTTTAAGACTTATGTAAGGACCCTCTTGGAATATGCCTCGCCAGTCTGGTCACCCGACCTGATCAAGGATATTGTGTTGATCGAATCTGTCCAGCGTAAGTTTACGAAATTGATCCTAGGCCTTTACCACAAATCATACAATGAGCGTCTTAACCATCTGAATCTAACAACACTTGAAAATCGCAGGTTGATCGCCGACCTCTCACTCACATACGTGCTTTTAAATAACTTGTTTGATGTTGATGCCCTGCAGTTTTTTGTTATTCGTGGTTGTGAGAGGCCATCCACTGAAGCTGGTGGTTGATCGCTCTAGGACAGACGCCCGTAAATTTTTCTTTTGTAATCGTGTTGTGGATCCTTGGAATCATTTGCCGTGGGAAGTTGTCAGGGCACCTTCTCTGTCCAGCTTTAGGAGATTGGTCAGGAGGGTAGACCTCTCAGGGTTTTGTCGAGCTTGACCGTCGGTGTGCGCTACAGCTCTGCTCGGTGCGCATTTTATTTCTAATACCTGCTTGTTCTATATCTTTTGTTTTAAACCATAATGTTTTACTTATGCTGTGTGTTAATCCGGTAACAACTTCACAACATATGTTTTTTACTTCACTTTATTTTTATTATCTTTATTAAGATTGACAATTGGCATTGGCCAAGCTTTTACCTACGGTTATTTTATTTGCATTATTTTATAATTATTTTTTAAGGAACGTTGACAATTACACCCGGCTTCCCCCCCCCCCCCCCCCCCACTTGTCCCACACGTTTGGCGTTGTTATCGGGGACCACTGTGTTCCTGGTAGGTCTAACCTTGGTGGTAAGGCATTCGTGACCCCAACCCAATACCATCAACCCTTCCTCTGCAGCCGAGCCATCGTCTTCGTTTCAAACTTTAAATGCTTCAATTTTTGTAATTTATAATTTTTCGTTTTAAGATCGGATGGCAGTCCTAGGCAGTCCTAGTGACTAGGTCCTTGCCATTCCGGTTGCATTTGCAACAAACTTATATTATTATATATTATTTTAAATACTGTCGTAAGGCTTTTTTAATGCAAGGCAAACACATTATGAGCGTAAACATTTGCTTATGGCGCCTGCACGCGAATGTCAGCGCTACGCAACAAATATTTTTGACATTCAGCACTTTGTTTAAAAATCAACAATTTAAATCGATAACACGGTCTTTACGCACAGTAAGCTAAAAATGTGTCAAAACAACTCTAAATCGACTTGGTTTTGACCAACGGACAGTAAGTTTTGTAAGGCCTTTTTAGCAGAAACGAGCCAGTAGGGGCAGCTCACTTAATTGGCGCGCCGGCACGATCCTCACGGCATGGATTCAGCCGGTCCGCCGGGCGGAAAACGATCGTCATGTACAGTAAATACGGAGCGTTTTTCTTACCTTGCACTGTGTTATGTAGACCTCTGCTGGACTTTCGATGATGTTGAAATTGAAGTCTGGAGCACTGTATTTATCAATTTAGAGTACGTTTCTCACATTCACACAGAAAAAATATGGATAAAACTGCAACTATAGCCTACAGCTTACTCACTGCTATCGTATCCTGCAGTTGACCGTAAGTTTCCGTAATTTTATTCAACAAAACCGCTGTCGCATGTATTGTCAAATTCGATTGGATAACTGTTTGTGACGTCAACACGGTTCAGCCCCCCCCCCCCAAAAAAAAAACATTGGCAAATTCGAGTTGTCGAGTTGGGAAAATCGGACAAATTTTCACTGCAAATTCCAGTTTCCATGAGTACTGGTTAATTATTATCATCATTTCGTCAGTTTGAAAGTAAAGTTTACAATACATTTTTTTTCATCAGTTTTCGCAACACTTCTGTGTAGCTTGGGAGTAACTAAAACGCTGCCCCTGATCATTTCTGGTTGCTTCCCTGCATAGCTGGGCTGTAAGGAGTGGGGGGAGGGGGGGGGGGGGAAAAGAAGCTGCGCGAAAATTTGCGTAGTTGGCGAAATTGAAAATTGACTTGGCCGTTTTGTTTGCTATGTCACCACCATGACTTAAAAGTATATTATAGATAATGTAAAAAATAAAAACAAAAAAATGGACAAAACTCTATCCCCACCGAGTTTGAAGCCGTGATAACAATTAACTTCGCGAAAATCGTACGCAGTTGGCAAAACTAAAAACTGAGTTGCTATTTTACTTCCTATAGTTCTTTTTCTGTTAGACAGTGTCGCTCAGAAGGGGTTTCAGCGTGGAGCCACTCGTAACTGGCATTTTAGGAGGGTAGAAAATTACTGGTATATTAATATACCAAAACACAATATCACTGCCAGGAATTAAAACGTTCCTTAGGTAAAGCAAAAATATCAACAAACTCTGCATAAAACAAACTCTGCGTAATGACTTCTGCCAAGTTATCGTCGTCTGAAGTTGTGATATCTAATAAATCTAAAAAAAAATTAATGCAGAGTTGCCTATTTGATTTACTAGTCGTCTACTAGTCCATCAGTGCCTTGATTTTAATTAAAACAGTAACGTGAACTAAAGCCGTACATCATGAAAACCGGGTACAGTTGGCAAAATCAAAAACCGAGTTGGAAAAATTGAATTAGCTGTTTGATTTTCTGTCGTCCTTTTTCTATTAACCTATCGCCACTAAATTTGAATTTGTATTTAATGCAGTAACAACTACATTTTTCAAATGAAACTTGTTAACAATTTTAAACTTGTAAATTCGAAGGTCCAAAATTTGGCGATAAGAGTTCATAAGGTCCCATATTAAAGGACAAAAGTGACCCAAAGACCACGAATGAGGGCTAAAATTACCCTACGGACCGGTAATTATTTATCGCCGGGGAGGCCAGAGGAAGGGAGGGGTCATGAAGTTTTTGGACCCTCTCAAGGGTGAGGTCATAAATTTGTCAGGTCCCGTCAAAATTAGGAGGTCAAAAGCAAACTGGTCAGTGTGCTTTTGACTTCCCCATTTTGACGGGACCTGAAACTAGGAACTAGAAAAAAAGTCACTTTTGGACCACAAAAATGGCACTTTCAGCAGTCAAAATTTCCAAAAACGGCTCAGCTTCTCGGGGGGCAATCCCCCCAGACCCCCCCACCATGCTGTGAGTGTTAACAAGATTTTGAAACTATTAATACTATTACTGGAAGTACAGTTTTTACAAAAAAAACTTTGTAGAAAAGCCTTGGCACCTGGTTTCTTGGCGTCTTCTGCATTTCAGGTGCTGACTATGTTAGGATGTGGTCATACAAGCAAACAGTGTGTTCATCATACTTTTGTAGGAATCTCAACAAAAGATGGGTTTAAAAGATTTGTTGGGGGGTGGTATATTTTTGGACCTTAGGACCTTAGGATGGAGGGAATCAAGGTTTTTTTCAGGTGTTGAAGAAGGAGTCATCGAAAATTTAGTGGTCTCATTTTCATTTCCCACCCCCACGGCTATAAATAATGACCGGTCCCCAAGATGCCCTGAATCAACGGAAAAAAATTAAATTGGAGCATGTTGATTTCAAATGTGGAAGTTCTTCTCCAATAATACCTTAAGTTGTTTTGGACAAAACTGAGGTAAAACGTTTCGACATTTCTTTCGTCTTTCGATGCTCCATTATTTACAAACTGGAGCATGTTTTTGTTTTAAAATGTGAAATTTTTTTTTTTTACAATGATACCTCTAGGCCTATAGTTGTTTGTGATACAACTGAGAAAAAGATTTCATTACTTTTCACCTTTCGATAGTACATTAAAAAAAATTTCTGCCCCTGACCTGCTGCCTATGCTTGCACACAGGAGTCGTCGTCATTCATTATAGCCTATGGTCCAAAATGTACAATTAAGTCAACCCCCAATCGTCAATGGCCAGCAGGCCTGTTTATATAATTCTATACTGAACTCGGTTTAATTTAATTTGGAAAAAAATATATCTAAAAAAAACATGATTTAGTCACAATAAAATTTTTACGAAACCTACCATCCTAAAAAATGAATAAAAAATCACCAAAATTTGCTTGACAATTTGTTGCTTCAGTGTTCACTGGACAGGACCTAAAATAACGTAAATTCATCAGCTTTACTCTAAAACATCGTAAATTATTTTGAATCTAGGGTGAGTGAATATGGAGAGTGTAGAACTAGGACACAAGCCAGAAGGTGTGCTGTGGCTGCTACTGGAGTGTCGTGAGGTTTTCCTATGCCCACCACCAGATTTCAGGTGTGCCTCTCTGGGTGCCCCCCAAAAATTTAAAGTTCAGACAAAATCGCACTGCTGACGTTAAAAAATAACAGTAACGTGCTTTTAAGATTTTCATCTTATTCAACAGTGGAAACTACTTTATTACTTTATAAAATCTCTCCACCCCACCCCCTTCCCCGGTTCCATCCCTTACACACATTTTTTGATGAGTAAATTAATTGATAAAACTTCGAAATTACTGTTATTTACTATAAAGCTGATGAAAATGTGTCCCCCTTGAAAAATGTTTCTAGTGCCATTACTGTTCCCAGCAAGTGATGTGAAGCCGAGAAAAAAACTACTGTATCTATCACCCATTTCGAGCCCAATTATTTCAGCACATCAATAATAATGCACATTATTGTAGACATTCATGCAAATAAACAACTCCCTATTGTTAAAGTGTAGGTAGAGGCAAAGGAATGCTTGGGGTGGCTGGAAAACAGATAGCCGTCTTCTTAGAAGTCTTGGTAAATAAAAAAAATATCCATCATTGGGTTCTTATTTGAGTTACTGCTCAGCTGCTTATTATAATTTATTACAGGCTAAATTTACAAGTGGGCGTGAGGATTGGGTGGGGGGGGGGGAGGCGTAGTCTAGTTTGCCATTTTTTAATGTTAGAATCATATTGCAAGGATGAGAGGACGTGTACAACAATGCCCATTGGACGAGATTACCTTTTACATGCTTTCACACATAGGCCTAGCTGCTTTGTGGTGGTAACGGGTAGTAATGAATAGCCAAGAGTGCACCTTGCATGCAATTCAGACAGGCGAGCGAGGTCACAACTCATATACTCGATAATAACATCAAGTCATTCTCTCAGTGGCCCGAGTTGAGTTGCTTGGAGAAAATGTCTGTTGTTTTCCAGTTGTATTGCGTCACGAAAAATAACTTGTGGTTTCTACATAGTTTTGCGGTATTGGTGATATGTTAACTGACGCAACTACCAGACAAGGACTTGTAGTGCCTCGTGCTCAAGTCGATTGTTGCATGTCAAAGATCCTGGGTTTTCCATTTGGATTTCTCCAGTGGAAGGCCCATCTCATCATCGTGGGGCAGATAACACAGTTTGAATCCGTGGTCCCGTAGAAATACGAACTACAGCCACAACTAATGCAACAGAGCACTACTACTCCAAGTATTGTACGGCTTAGTACAAAGCAATATCTTGGTTTACTTTCTAATCTTTGATAGATCTAACTGCTAGAGGTGAATGCTTTGATGAGGAAATTATTATATAGACTTGTAGCACTGATGTCAATATGTGGAATGAGATTTAGAATGAGGTGCCACTGAACGATGGTAGGAAAACTAATGGACTGATTTTACTTGAAAAATAACGAGTACGGGAATTACTGCAATCAGTCAAACAGGAAGCAGAATGAAGACCACGTCAAGTTATCTGAAGAAGTACTTAATTACCGGATTTGTAACAAAGCAAACAATACACTAATTCTATGTTTTATTTTGTAAAAATGTAGGTGTAAAGCTTAGAAATATATTATATATAGAATTGGTGATGAAAACAATCTGAGGGTGCAGTTGTGTTTATTTCACTGTGTATGACATTTTTTGCAAACGACGGTAATCGGGTGTAATATTCAATTTTACTTTTTTCTTTGTCAAAGATTCAGAATTAAGAAACGATCTGCATTTATATCACTGTCACTATTCATTAAAAAATGTTTCTTTTTTTTTCTCTCCTTTAGCCTATCGTCATATTTTTGTTCTGCCTTCTATCAAAACACAAATGTCTGATCAATATCAGTTACAGCATCATGCAATTACAAACAAACGAAGACATGGCTATTTCACTATTCGACTCAAACGAATGGTTCAGCAACTCATAAAACAATGCAAGTCTTCTGAAATAGATTCTTCACTGTCATTTATTGGCAGGAATGGCCAGCACCTTGCCAAAAAAATACTCTGGTGCTTGGCTTTTGTTTCCTGTCTAACACTTTTTACTTACCAAACATACGACAGAATTGCTTACTATCTGACATACCCAGTGGTTGTTGATGTGTTTAATGAGCAAATCAACACCTATAACTTTCCTGCAATGACAATTTGTTATGCTGAAACAAACAAAATATTTGACATACTAAGCATATATAACTCAGGAAAACGCCCAGATACATTTTGCGGCGACCCATTTACTTATTCATTGCTTACTTCATACAGAACTAAAAAAACCTGTATTAAATGCTACTCATGTGTGGGAGATGATTAACTCAACCGACGCTCTAGCTACTGCAGTCCATGTTACGAAGGTGAGTGGTAAATGCCTTGAATAAAAGCTTTAATAACTTGAGTGATAATAGCCATTTCAGTGGTGAATTGCACGATGTGATTTCCGAAAGGCTTACACTGTAATAAAATTGTCCTTCCTTTTACTTATACAGGGTGGGGCAGAAAGGAAGGGCCACCCTTGGATCAAAGATGGTTAATGTTAGGATAATGAAGCTTTGCATGGTATGTAAGCGAACGGGGGGCAAACTAACCATGAATCGATCACTGACCTTGACGCATATTTTCAAGGTCATCGTGATGCTAACTTTTGAACCATGCTTCGTAGAACCCCAGTTTAAATTAGAAATTTGTAGACATTGGCAAGGCATGGCCATTGCAAAAAAACAGAACGAAATTCGGTACGCTGGTTTAGGAGTTACGAAAATTGCAAGCCTCATATTGTTGTGCTGACCGAGTGGCTTTCCTGCCAAACAGTGGGTGTAAAATTAAGTCCAGTGGTCATCAAAGTACATGAAGCATGCTTGGAAACAAACAGCAACTGACATACTGATGACTCGACACTAGCTCAACAGAATCTTCTACATTACACGTACTAACAGAATGGTGCTGCAAACTACAGCATCTTATGCAAGTTGGCATAGTTTAGTCAACGTGGACGTATAGAAAATGAAACTAATGTTTTCCTCCCTCAGGTTAACATTTCTGATTTCGTTTCATAGCTGAACACGGTTAATGAATTATGCCAATAATTTTTTTGCGTATGCTGCCAACACCATTATCTACCAATACAATGCGTGGTGTACGAAAGAGCCTGACAGAACTGTTTGGCAGGAAACACACTCGGCCAGCACAACAGAATGATGCTAGTAATTCCCGAACCTCCTAAACTAACGTACCGAATTTCGGTCTGTTTTTTGCATTGGCCATGCCTTGACACTGTCTGCAAGTTTCTAATTTACACTGGGGTTCTACGAAGTTCTACGAAGTTCTACATAGTTAAAAAGTTAGCATCACGATGACCTTGAAAATATGCGTCAAGGTCAGTGATCGATTCATGGTTAGTTGGCTCCCCGTTCGTCTACATACCATGCAAAGTTTCATTATCCTAACATTAACCATCTTTGATTGCCAAGGGTGGCTCTTGCCCCACCCTGTATAATTTCATTGCTGAATATGAATATGTTGGACCACCTGACCAAGCAGCTTAGTTTCTAGATAACTTAACTGAGCGAATGGTTAAATTTTGTATTGCGTCGTGTTTCAACCATCGTGTATGAATGAGAAATCAACTCGGTCGCCAGATAAGCTTTCCAATTCGTCGTGTTACAAACCTCGTATTTTCAAATAATTAATGCTAGCCGAAAATGCCCTCCCGAATTCAACTACAGATCACTGTAAAGCATCAAAACTCTCTTCAAGATCTATGCAACGACAATTTCACCCAAACATGCTCTAGAAGTCTCAGCGCCACCACTGAACCTTGGAATAATAAATCCGTTTGGACCAACATAGGACCTGAGCTGAAAGGTTTCAGCACATGCTATACAATCTCACCCCCCCCGCCCCCCCCACCAAAATAAGTGCATCAAGAATTGTGTACCTAAATACAAGAGCACTGTAAAGCTAAGTGTGACAAACGCTATCAATGCTTCCCTTTGACGTAAGCTCAGTAAAGCTAAGGGGAAAACTGACAGTTGGCAGCGTAAATTTTCCAAGAAGCTACAAATTTGTGCACCTTGCATTTTATGTTTCTTCATAATAATAAAATGCAAGGTGCACAAATTTCCCGAATACATTATTTAAAATTATTTTTTAAAAAAGCAAGAAATTAGATGTGTAGGCTAAAGGAATGCATATAATAAATGACTTGTACTGACCCCGTATAAAATGGGCATACGTTGTAGAAGTGTTTTCAGAATCCTGTTATTTTTCTAGGCATAACGTTAACTTCATGCTTTGAGTGGGATCAAATAAAAAAAAAAACAGTTGATTATTTTTAGCGTGTGTAATAATATTTAGTAGCTGCAAAAACCTTGTAGGGGAGAGAATGTGTGGAATGCATTTAGTAAAACAGCAATAATACTAAGACTACAATAGGAAAATTTGATGTTAGGTATATTAGGAAAGTGCACCTTTTCTGATAAACATTTTGTTACTAAATTTTTTTGCAAAACGCAGTTTCTATCAACTGAAACCTTCACGTTTCTCCACTTAACAAAAACCAAACTGTTACTATTTCAAATAATGTTGGGAATGGATAGACATATTTTAGAATTTTTAGCGTAAAGCTGTTGACAGAAAAATGTAGATGGCTGTTCATTCATCATGATTCACCTGAACCTCAAAATAATGTATAAAAAATCTATTGGAAATTATTTACTTTTTATTGGTCCTGAGTAAGATGGTCAACATACTATAGGTCAACATATTATGGTCAACATACTGTGTAGTAAACAATTTAATTAAAAATAATAATCAATATTATACATTTCAGGGTGGGTCTACTAACTTGTCGCTGTCTCATTTTGCTCATCCGTTCGGAACTTGCACGACTTTTCATAGTGGTGAGTAGCCTGCGGTATTGATTATGTGCTGATACCAACATCTCAAATAGTCACTTGATCTTAACAAAAGCCGCACTGGCATGTTTTAACTGTACTTATAGGGATATAGAAAGGCTAGACCGGTAAGTGAGATTTGGATTTGAGGCATTGTACTTTGCTTTAGAGAAAATAGCGGAGTCGCCCGCTTCGCTCGCTCATTCCACGTCGTCTCGCTACGCTCGAGGAGCTTTCATCCTGCAACTCTTGTGCTGCTGACAGACATTTCACACCTAAAACGATCAAGCAAATGGTCAGAGTGCAGTACGCGTTTTTCGGAAGGCTTCACTGCATAAACAAATGGTAACCATAAATCATTCCAACATTTGTATCTTTCGAAGCTAAAAGATCAGGTAATTTACCAGACAAGCGCTGTTTCTGATGACAAACGCTGATTTTCGTTCGCTTCGCTCACTCAGTCAGCGCAAATATTTCCTCAGATGCGCGACTGAAGCAATGTAACCACTAAGAACACACATTACTTGTAATTGGTGTTAGTATACATTTTATATGGGTTTTTATATATGGTTTTTTATATGGGTCCAACGCATTTGTCCTGACACCTACAAACCCCACACCAACAAAAGGAGCATGTTCAGATCACCATGCATTCGTGTGTAAACGTTCAACTGGGAAGGTCTTCCCAATTTCATGCTAGCCATGCGCAATGAGTCTATTGGACCTAGCTAGATAGTATCATAAAAACAACGTTATTCATGCATCATTATTCTCTGAATGGTGGACACTCATCTTTTAATTTTTAGTTTTTCTTTATCCCTTGCCCTTCCACTTACACCTTCCACAATTTGAAAGATTTCAGCCGCATTTAGATTTATCCTCAACATGGTAAAAGTATGCTTGTAATTGCTTACAGTTAACAGACACATGTCAGCTAGTGAGCCGCCTTTTTATCAATGATCAATTTTCAACAATTGGATGTCTTCAATTGGATCATCTGCTGTTACTTGGTGACGACATACTAGTGTGTGTCTAGATATAGTGGTATGGCACCATTCATGAAAAAAAAAGAAGTTATAATAAAACAAAACAAAAAAAATTATACAATCTTATGCTACAACATCTGAATTACGCACAGCCAGTTCGAGTATATCTATTTGCATATGAAACATATACGTATGTTTATTAGCGTATTTTATTTTTTTTATTTGTAGTTTTTAAAGAAATTTTGACGAAGCCGAAGCCGAAGCAATTAATGCTTGTATGGCTGAACCGGCTCCATTATGAACATTACCAGATTTTTAGAGAAGAAGAAATATCTGGTAAAGGGAGGTGTCAGCACGGGGATTCGGAATCCGGGAAACCTCCGATCATCGTCAGGGCCGAAAGATTGTCCAGAATTAGCCAGAATACATCCCATAGCCACTGAAAGAGGATGGTAGCCTCTCACACAACCCTGGCCGGCAGTCCTGGCAGGGACTTTGCCAAGGTCCCCTTTCCAAGGGTTCGACCAGATCCGCAAACCTCCAGCAGCCAGACTGAGCTCTCTCATCGCTCAGCCACGATGACCACATTGATTGTATAGATAGCTGATTAACTAAAGTTGGTGAAAAGACATGGTGTGTTGTTACAAATACGCAACAATGGTTATTACTTACACTCTTTCTTGATACTCAAATATGGGAATGTACTTCTTAGTTATATGTTTTGGCCTAGTTCTATTAGACAGATCTAAAAGTGTCTTTCAGCAGTCGGTTGTTGTCGCTTTATAAGTTTTCATATTCCTGTTTATTTCAGATCTAAATGGGGAGGCAATTGAATCCGAAAGGGGACACTTCGAAATTATATTTCACAAATACCAAAGAGTGTGCAAAGATAGCACAACTATTCAGGTAGGCATGATGCATATTTTATTAGGCCATTAAAATGTGATTAATGGTCATAACATTTGCCTCCAGTTAATGAACAATTTTCCCACGCATTTAAGAATAAGTATACGGACGTTGTTGTATATCAAATTATATAGTTTCCTGGTGTAACTGCACAAATGATGATGTCGGACTATTGAAAAAAAAAAACAACTTGCATTTTGCTGTAGGTGTACATACATGACTTGGAGGAGAATCCCATGTCTCGCAAGGCGTTAAGTCACGACTTGGGAAATAAGATTGAAATCGAGCTATCCTCCAAACAAGTAAGTTAATATTTATTTTGGTTACTTCATAAATTTTAAGCTAGGTTTAACTATAATTAGTGGAAAGAACATTTGGCAAGGAGGTGTAACCTAGTTGGTGAAGTGTAGTCTATAACGGACGACAAATTGCAAAATGTTAGTTGGTTGATTGGTTGGTCCGTTGGTTGCACTTTTGTAGTATGGGTGGATCCCAAACGAAAGGTCGGATTGGAATGAAATTTGGTACAACGCTTTAAAAACCCCCAAAAGTATTGCTGATCCAAAATTTGACGTAAATCGAATAATTATTATGGAAGAAATTGCAATTTTTTCGAATTTATTTGTAGCACTCACCATTGTAAATTTGGAATCCTGAATAATTAAGGAATTCCGACGAAGCATACACCATACTGGTGATAGTCAAGTGAACTTTCAGTTTGTTCGACAACCTCCATCTCTTGGTGTCATCTGTCCACAGGGCACGGAAGTTGGGGAGGAAGGGGTGCATGCAATTTTTGGGGACTATCAGACGACTTTCATTTTTGCCTACGTTAGCAATGCTGATATAGAGTGTATTGCAGTGAAGTTCGGGCAGCTTGCCCATGCAATGTTTTTCATGAATACGCACGGACTTGCGGATAGGCTTAAAATGTGCAGGGAGGGGGGGGGGGTACCAGACCTATAAGGGCGCTAAGTTGCATGATGCTCACACTGCTGGTTTTAGAGAAATCACCCTCTGAACGGGTACCTCTAACATTCGGAATGCTATTTCAGCTGGCCCGCACGACCATTTAAGTTACTAGCTCTTCTCACAGGGTGTGCACGGACCTGGGGTAAGCATGAAATCTGCTTGGCATCTATATGCATGCCTCCACCAAGTTCATGATGACTATACTGCTAGTTTGGGAGTAAACTCGATTTTTACCTTGTTATTTTCTGGCATTGAAGCACGGCTGGAGCAGCAACCAAATTTTTCTCATTGCGCGGATTTCTCTTTATCACTCCTAAACGAGTCGTCCAATCTTGATGGAGTGGTGCCTGTTACATCCACTGAGAAAAGACCTATACACAGTTCAAATTTTGCGTCTCTAGGACATTTGGTTTGAGGTTTGACCTGGATTAGCAATGCTAGGTGCACTACCACGTAGTACATGGGGAAATACTTTGCTCTTGGTGGCCGAGTGGGAATCTCGTTAATCCAAAACGACTTATCAAAGCACGGAGCTGGCTGGCACCACCCGAGCCTTCAGCTGGTCTTGGGCCACCTTACTCGGATGTTCGGGTTCCTTCATGCTGCAAGATGTTCCTCCCCACCAACAATTTTTGGATGGCACCGTTCAAGGAGTATTATTCCCAAATTTATTCGGACAACCACCACGTCATTCTGGGAAGCTGTGCTGGGTGTTCTCGAAGTCTCTGCATTAGCAACAGTAGGTGCACTGAAGAACGACGCTTGGCTGAACGTCACGTGACTGTCGATCAAACCATGATTTGTTCATGGCTTCGGCTACTAAAGCCGTCAACCCTCACATGGGCAAATGTTTTTGAATAGTATTTGCGTTATTAGGAAAGACGTGGTTCAACATTAGCAATGCTGGTATAGTATTCCAAATCATAGGTGTGGAGAACAATTTGGAATTTCCAAAATAAATGGATGTGCTATCCTTCCATGCAAACAAACCTGCTGAGAACAGGTGCGCTGTTCTAAGCCGGTCATCCCGCTGGACCAGTGGAAAGTACTAGCGGTGGGTCCTCTCCTTTGACTTTTTGCAGGTATGCTGTATTAAGTTGATTGAGCTTTAGGCTTTGCCAATATTCTCCGGCGTCTTTCAGCCAGTTAACTTGATGTACGCTGTTCGGGGTGTCTAGTCCGCAAACAGCATCGTATGGGTCGTCCGGTCGGCCAGTTGCAAGACTAAGTTGTGAGCAGCGGTCGCTTTCGGGCTTTTGCACATATGCTATTCTAAGCAGGTTGTGCAGCCGGCCCCTCGCTCAGGACTTGTGGGAACGTGGCAGTACTGGTGGTGAACAGTGTGGCCTGACCTTTGGACTTTTTCAGGTACGCTGTTCTAAGCTGGTCGAGCTGTGGCCCAGTGGCAATCCTGTTGGTGAGCAGTGGTGGGTCCTCATCTCCCCCTCTTGGGAGACTTTTGCAGCTAGTGCTTAGCTGGTTGTGCTGTTGAACTCCTTAATCTCCTGGGGTCGTGGACGATCTGAATTGAGACAATGACGGATTTCACTTAGCACGAGCAGTGGGCTTCCTGGAAGATCGTTGCCATGACTGCCGAGAACCAGTAAAGGAATTGCCATGTCGGCAGGCCACCGCTGAATGGAATGTTCTGTACGGCTTACGAGTTTTGTGTAATGAGCAGTCCCTGAGAAACAGCAGGCTGAATATGCGGGTCTACTAACTCGCTGAAATCATTTGTAGTGCTATTTTTCTGTGTGTTGGGAAAACGCCATCTCTGATCAAAATAATCATCCCTCTTTGTGATGGGCACTGCCAAAACTAAGATGCCACAAAAAAAAAAAACTACAAAAGAAGTAATATGTGAAACAAAACCCACAAAGCTGAAAAAACCTACCTAGTTTCAGCCAATCAAAGTAGTGATATTAGAACAAAAATGGCTGCCACCATGTTGCTAAACTAATCCCACCGGCTATTACTTCAGACATTAAATGAAAAAATGACCATTGTTACAGGTTGTGAAAATGGTCAGGTTTTTTTTAACCTTTGATCTAATAATCAGTGGGATTAGTTTGGCAACTAATGTAGCAACTTGATGGCAACCACTTTTGTTCTGATATCACTAATTTGTTTAGCCGAAACTTGGCGGGGTCTTTCACCCATGGGTTTTGTTTCAGCTGTCATACTAATATTGTGGATACATTTCCGTTTCCTTAAAGAAATATTATTGTTAGACTGGTGTAGTCAGCGTACCCTAATTCCGTTCCTTTTCATCGGAATGATTTACCACTTCATGGAAGTGACCAGTCAGGGTTGGTAGCTTACACTCCACCGCACAGAAAAAGCAACTCCTCCCAACTACCGGCAGGTTCAATTCACTGGGGAATTGTTCTGGATGGGTTTATCATTGAACGCAATTGAAACTAAAATGTTTCAAAATCAGGGAAACTTAGAAATCCATCCTACTTTAATACCGGAATAATTTATCTTGTTTGTCATTTTTGAACAAAAATTGCAACGTACAGGTTTTGGCATTTAAAACTGACATATTTTCGTTAATGATAGAGCCCAAATTTTTGCACAACCGGTTGGTATTCTTCGGTTAGTGAGTAATCATCACTGTTTTTCTAACACACGATATGGTATGTTGCCCAAATTCCAGCCACTGACCAAGTAGCAGCCATACCATCTATTTGAAGTTAATTGCAACAAAAATACTTGCTTTAGATGTTATTTGTCTTACACGGCAACCTTCCAGAAATTGTTAACCAATTAAAAAAAACCACGTGACAACGTGTTTTGTCTAAGAAAAACTGTAAGTGCTTTGCTTGCGAGACAAGACTCAAATCTTTTTTTTTTTGCCTTGCAGTATCTTTTTCAGCAATAATTATTTTGGTTATCAGCTGAAATAAACCTTGTTGATCTAGACACAATCTGATGGTGTGTCGCGCCAAGTTAGGTAACAAACATCACATCAATTCAATTGTAGAGGTAGTACTTGGGGAAAAACAATAATGCGGTACAAAAGCTTAAATTGTGTTGAAAACGAGAGCAATGACCCACCTGACAAAAATTAACTCGTGTTTGAATGCCAGCTATGCTGCTTTCAATGCAAAATCTGCCCCTCAATAACGTTTAAAATGTGTTACTAGGTAGCTAGTCCGCTCATCCCCATGTTAAATCCCATAGGGAGATTATTCATCGATACCAAGATAACGGGAAGGCTTCCAGCTATGAAATTGGACGAATGGGTGCACTACAATACGAACTGCGTACCTTTTAGGGTTTGGAGCTTGGGGGCGTAACAGGGATGGCGTGGGAGGGCGCGTTAGTACGAAAATATTGTTGTAACCATTGTTAGTATTGTTGGCATCGTCTCTCATTGGACAGCCAAAGTTCCGACAATGAGAAAGTGTATACTGGCGTACGTGCCTAGGCACACACTAGTGCATCACAATAAATCTAAGCAACGTTGCAAAGAAATTGTATTCATGTCCAATTCACGAAAAATAAACCAAGTGTAAAAACAAAGCGAAATATACAAGCCAAAAACTGGTAAGGAGGCCACCAAGTTGAGAGTGGTTCAGCCCTTCAAAGGAGTGATATCAACACACCAAAACTAACTAAATACAACAAATTACAACAAAATTAAAACCAACCAAAAGCCAATAAAGAGGTGACTAAGTTGAGAATGGTTCGGCCTATAGGCAAAAGATAGAAGCAAATTGTTGAAAACCAATTTCTTGTTGACGTGGGACTTTATTACACATCTGCACGGTAGAGGAGTTGAGTCAATACACAATTTCAAAAAAGAAGTGATATCATATCAAAAACCAAAACTGGTAAAAGCGGCCGCCAAGTTCCAAATGGTTCGGCCCTTCAAACGAGTGATATCAACACACCAAAACATTTGCCAACTTAATCGCCCCAAATAATACTTTGGACGTTAAATGAAAACTTGAACATTGCTACCGAAAGTAGCAATGTTCTAGTTTTCATTTAACCTTCGAATTATTAAGCGGTGCGATTAACTTGGCGAATGTTTTGGTTTGTTGATATCAGTCCTTTGAAGGGCCGAACCAGTCGGAACTTGGCGGCCCTTTTACCAGTTTTGGTTTTTGATATGATCAGGGCCGTAGGTGTAGCCCCCGCAGCCCCCGCAAGGCGAGGGGGGGGGGGAAGTCCCGTTCAAATGAGGATCCCAGATTTCCGAATTGCATTAGAAAAATGTCAGTCTTTAATTACCGGTATCCTATTTTCAAAACGATTAGACGCACAAGCTGTTATCTCGAACCAAAAAAAAAAAAAAAAACACAAATTTCTACTCAAACCCTACATGAATTCATTTACTTGCCAGCAGTTATTTTTATAAGTACGTTAAAACAAAACGCCCCTCCCCATTCTCTTCCCTAAAAAAACGAAGCGATGGACTTACTTTCATTATGCTGGGCAACGCCAGCTGATTTCTCATACGAGTCATCATAAAATTACGTCTTCATGAGATAGATGGCCAGTTAAACTTAAATAAAAATAACAATTTGTGTCTTTTAGTTTCTACGAACCCTAACTAGCAACATAAAAAAGAAAAAATACCGAAATTATTTTTAATTTTGAACAATGATTTACAACTTTGAGCCAATCACCGGACGATTTCTCTCTAACGGAGGTTTCTCATTTCTGTCGCAACGCTACACGTGGGTGGATGGTGTGCTAAATAAAGCATGCAGTTGTGGAGTGCCTGTAGTAAGATGAAACTGATGTTTTTTTTGGTTTTGTTTATTCGAATTCGCTAATCATTTGCAGTTCAAACTTGCAATTCATGTCATCAAGTCATTTATAAATTCTTGGTCTCACGCATTGGTCCTTTGATTAAAAAAGTGTTGGTGCAACTCAAATTTAAAGTAATGCGAGGCTAGAAAAACTTACCGTTGCTTCTCCCCCCCCCTCCCTCCAACCGGCAAAAAACAAAATTAAGAACACCGAGCAAAATTGTAATTTTTTTTTTATAATTCATGAAAAAGGGTAATAATGTAGCCTATAAAAAAATCGCTGGTACCGATATCATACCGAAATTTTCTGAATTCACCCCGCAAAAACATACGGGCCACACATTTCTCCTTGCAGGGGGGGCCCCGAATTTTCAGCTACGGTACTGGATATGATTAAAACTAGCCACTTGGAAAAATAGATGGAAGGCGAAATTGAGAGAAAAAATATGTTCATGTTTTTAGCCTCACTTAATCAACAGCCACTGTTGAGATCAAATAACAGCTACCATAGACTAAAAAATAGCCGCTTACACCAAATAACACCTACCATAAACCAAGTTACAAATTAATGTTATATATTGGCTGCTATTTTGGTATGAGCAACTGCAAAAAAGTACAACAAGGCTGCAATATGGTCAAATTGTCACAATATAACAAAAAATTCATTATTAGCACTTTTGTTATATTTCTGCAGTAGCACTTTGTTTTTTTAATGAAAACTGAGACATTTCTAGTCTTGATAAAATTTACTGTCAGTGAATTATGTATTTAAAAGTAAGAAAAAAGTGACCTCAAGATAAGTTGAACATGGGAACTTAAACCATAACACTTTTGTTAATCGTATGTTCTTATTAAAAATATTCTTATTCAAGATGAATTTCCTAAATCGAAGTCGTCATCCTTGCATCAGCGATAAAGAGTATACAAAATGTTACTATGATTGTTTCTTCGACTTTCTTGTGGAACTTAATGGCAGCTGTGGGTAAGTTTATAGTATATCTTATTAATAAATTATTTTGTTGTTGTGATTTTTGTTCGCATGGATTATTAACATAATAGCAACTCCTAAACTTACCAAACAATGGACGTCAATCACCAAGAGTATTTTGGCCGAGTGCAAGATTTCATCCATTTCCAAAGGTCTGAAGGCATTTTAAAGCAGACAGAGCACAGCATACGACCAGCCCGGTTGAATACTTAAACGAAATGTGAGCATGTATGCCACCCGGTGATGAGCTATACGGAAGCCTCTTAAAGTGAAATTTAACATCTTTGAGCAATGAGCATTAATATAAACGATGTTAAGATAATAATTAAAGGGAAGTATTTTTCGGATATTAGTGAAAATATTATATTTAATATATTTGTTGTTGTGGACGGAAACATAATTTTGGATCGAAGAGTATAATAATAATATATAGGTTTGTTACAGACGCAACCGGAATGGCAAGGACCTGATGGTCACCAACTGCCATCAGAATTTAAAATTAATAAAATAATATAAATTACAAAAGTCAAACAACTTAAAAGTTTAAAACGAAAACGATGACTCGGCTGCAGAGGAAGGGTTGATGGTAATGGTCGGGGTCACGAATGCCTTACCACCAAGGTTAGACCTACCAGGGACACAATGGTCCTCGATGGCATCGCCAAACGTGAAGGACAAGTGAGGGGGAAAAGCCGGGTATCATTGTCAATGTTTCTTAAAAAATAATAAAATAATACACCAAGTTTAAAGCTTGGCTAAAACCAATTGTCAATCTCAATAAAGATAATAAAAGTAATAATGTATAATATTAAACAAATAAATAAAATGGAAATTACCACCATTTGTGGATGGTTGCCGGAAGGGGTGTGAGGCGCTAACACCGTGACTTCAAATTGAAACTCTTTTACAATTACTGCGTCCTCTTCAAGAAGTGATTGAAGGACTGCTTATTTATCATTCTGCGAAATTCAATCACATTTCGAGCATTCACCGTTTCCGCGCTAAGAGCATTCCATACATTCACGACCCGAAGTGAAAAGAAATTTTCTTGACAGTCGAAGCGAACTGAACTTCTCCTGAACTTCCTCTGAACTTCTAACTTCAAAGGATGTCCTCTAGTGGAATGGTGTCTGTTGGCCAAATCAAAAAGAGGAAGGTCAACAACAATCAGACACTTTAGAATTATGAAAGTGAGAATTAGATCAAATTTTATTATTCGGAGTTCCAGCAATTCCAGACCAGTCCTCGATAAACGTTCTATAGGGTCTACCTCACGCAGCCCCGGCAAACTCTTTGTGAATTTTGGCTGGACCGACTCTATCAAGTCGATATCTTTAGCCAGGTAAGGGGACCACACCGTTGTTGCGTACTCCAATAGCAGTCTTACGAAAACTTTAAAAGCCCATACTCGCGTGTTTATGCTTCCAGACGTGAAGCATCTATTAACCACAGCAAGCCGACTATAGGCCAAAGAACTAATTTTCTGGCAGTGTAGAGAGGATTTTTGGTCTGAGGAGAACCAAATGCCCAGATCTTTCACTTCGTTCACTGATGGCAATATTTTGTTATTTAAGGTGTAATTTGCACGATTCTTATTCCAACCAACGTGGAAAGCGTGGCATTTTGATTCCGAAAGTGGGAGCTGCCAGACATCACACCAATATGCCACATTTTGGATCTCCTCACTAAGGTCAGCAGAGCACCCAGGAAGAGTATTTTCTGTGCAGACTTTAAGATTATCAGCGAATTTTACGCCAAAAGTGCTTTCATTCGTAAAATTCCGGTCATTTAAGTAGATAACGAAGAGGAGTGGACCCAACACCGATCCCTGCGGAACCCCACAATTAATTTCCTTTTTTTCTGAGAGCGTATGTTCGATAGTCAGTTGCTGTCACCGATCTCGTAAAAATACCGAAATCCAACTCTATAGACGTGCACCGATTCCACAGCCCAAAACCTTTAAAAGGAAGCTTACGGTGAATGACCGAATCAAAGGCCTGTTTGAAGTCGAAAAGATGGTGTCGTATTTAACTCCAATGTCCAAGGAGGAAGTCTATCTATCCACAGAACAGACAGTAGCTGATGTACCGCTGATCTGCCAAGAAGGAAACCATACAGTGGTCGATATTTCCAAAATGTTCCCCCACCTGAAGGTTATAAATCAATCGGACATCATGTGTAAAAACAAGATCAAGTATATTTTCGCCTCTAGTCGGACAAATCAGTGCCGTCATGCTTCCCATCAAGTGCCTGAGCAACAAGGGGGGGGGGGGGGCGAAGGGGCGGCCACCCCAGGCACCAAAAGAGGAAGGGCACCAAAAATGCTGCCCTCTTCCAAAAAAAAAAGTTGAACTTTAATAAACCCTCTTTTGGCTTAGCCTAGCCTAAATGCAGTTGGTCTTAAAAAAATAATTTGTGAGTTGCACCAGCAGTTTATGCCAGAGGTAACCGCTTACTAGCACGAAAACTCACAAAAGCATGGATTTGGCACCAAATACCTAATTTTCGGGACAGCATTTAGGGCTTCTTTACAACAAAAGTGTTAAAACACCAAATAAAAGAGGGAGATGTCACAACTGTGGACTTCACGCAGCCGCCATGTTGGAAGACCATCCAATATGGCGGCTGTATGAAGTCCACAATCTGTGGCAGCTCCACCTTTTTTTTTAATGTTTTAACATATTATTTTGAATAAGTTCCAAATTCCGGGACGAAAGCTAATTATTTGTTAACAAATTCATATTCTTGTCGGTTATCTTGCCAGTCAGAGGGCACCTCTATCGTAAACTAAATACAATTGTAATCCTTCAAAAGGTAGAAAAATATTTTTTGTCTCATGCCTACCTACCTCCCCCATTCATGTCAGATTCATGCTTTTTAAGTACGTATGTTGGCGTGACCTCTGTGGCATCGTGATGGGTTCATTTTTGGCTAGATTTGGAAAGAGACGTGGGGAGGGGGAGGTTGCAGTCTGCTTATAATAGCGATAAAGCGGGCGCCCAATGAGCCACTGGACCCGGCTGCTCAAATGGGGGGCGTCGAACGAACGTCTAACTGGAAAATCCCATAACGGGATAATTATCTAATATCTGCATAAATAAAAAATCTGGAAAATCGTCTCAACGGAATATCGTATAATGGAAAATCATCTAAATGGAGTATCGTATAATGGATAATCGTATAATGGAAAAATCATCTAAACGGAATATCGTATAATGGATAATCGTATAAGTGATAAACTTCTAACTGGATAAACGTCTAAACTGCGGTTTCTGATATTATATGTATAGCCGCACGAGCGAGGCAGGGACATTAGATGATTTTCCATTGAACGAATTTCCAGTTAGACGATTTTCCATTATACGAATTTTCAGTTAGACGATTTTCCATTATACGAATATCCTGTTAGAAGACTTTCCGTTATACTGTTAAACGGTATACGTTCTTCCAATTATGCGATTTTCCAGTTAGACGATTATCCCTCGCCCCCTCAAATACCTTGCTCCGACATTGATCATATCATATTACAATATAATGGCATATGGCCTGATCTCGAATGATGGCTGGACTAAGTGGTTTGAGAATTACGTAATGCCCCAGCTATTACTTCAGCACTTGTAGTAAGGAAACATTTAAAATTAGCTGTAAATATAGAGCAGTGACATTTGCCGCCATATTGGCACCAGATTGGCATCAGTATGGGTTTTGGAGGGCATAACTACAAGGTGCACTACATAAAAATGGAGGGAGAAACAACGGAAGAGAGGCTTTCTTAAGCTTTAAATAACGTCGTTTTCTCCAAACAACAAAAATCACGCGTTTTAGGTCTAAGAAATCACTCTTCTTAGCATCGGCTTCATTATGACGCCCTTATGTTTCCTTCTGCAGTGCCCCTTGCAGCTAACCCATTAAGGCTCCAGCATAGAGTTATATACAATAATACTACGTCGTGTCACTGCTCTAAAGGTTTCAGAGCATCGAATATATATAGCTTTACTACCATCTCGGCTGTAAAATGATTAGCATGCAGACTAGAACACCATTTACATTCGTAGTCGAAGTAAAATATTCAGGCATACAAAGGAGAAAGTTTCAGTTTTTATGGTTGTACTCATTGTAAAATTTCTCTGCAATTTTTTATTTCAGATTTCCGTTTTATCCCACTGAAATTAATCTAAGGCCATGCTCAATGCGCAATAGTAAAAGTGGGGCACTTTGGAGAGCTACTGCTAAATATTTAAGTGGGGATGTGTACAAGAAGCCTTGCGGATGTCATCAGAAATGTCGACATCGAATCTTCGACTACCAAGCAGTCTATTCTGCTTCCTACGAAAACCAGTCAGTATACGCTCTCCGATTCCTAGAACCATATGATACATTTGTAAAAGAAAGGTTGTCATACGATTCCATAAGCTTGTTTAGCGATATTGGAGGGAATTCGGGTCTGTACATCGGAGTTTCACTCTTATCTTTATTTCAAATATTACAAACTGCGAGTAATTATTTCGTCAGAAAGCCAATAAAGCCAGAGCTCTTCAGACCCAACGACCCCCTCTTCGCAATCGTCTCTAAACACTTCAAAAGATGGAGCCGAGGATTTTCAAATAAACAGGAACAAGAGACAGTGAAACGCATGCATCTACCTTCGTTGTGGAAACTAATTTCCAATTGTCTTTGCGTGTCATTTTTGATGTTTGCAACTTTAAACAGGACCTTCTATTACATGAGCAATCCTGTTATAAAACTTTTGGATGTTAAGTTTATTGAAGAAGTTGAAAAGGAGCCCACTATCGTCGTTTGTTATCAGCCAAGAGAGGTAATAAGTTAGTATTTAGCACTAGTTCTTGTAGCACTGATTTTACTGGGTCCTGGTACACATTTGGTTGCATTTGCATGCATGTACATACAAGTAAAGATAGCGTTGCAGTTGAGATCCGGCACACCACACTGATTCATTTCTTCATACAAGATAAGCTGTGAATATTAAACATTGAAATAGTTTAACTTTAATGTTTGGTTTGATCAGGACCGGACTTGCTGAATTCTCATAACATTTTGGCCCACCAAGTTAACATTTTGGCCCATCAAATTAACATTTTGGCCCACCAAGTTGACATTTTGGCCCATTAAATTAACATTTTGCCTACCAAGTTAATTAATATTTTGGCCCATCAAATTAACATTTTGGCCCACCAAGTTAACATTTTGGCCCATTAAATTAACATTTTTGCCCATCAAATTAACATTTTGGGCCACCAAGTTAACATTTTGGCCCATTAAATTAACATTTTGGCCCATCAAATCAACATTTTGGTCCACCAAGTTAACATTTTGGCCCATCAAGTTAACATTTTGGCCCATCAAATTAACATTTTGGCCCATCAAGTTAACATTTTGGCCCACCAAGTTAACATTTTGGCCCATCAAATTAACATTTTGGCCCACCAAGTTGACATTTTGGCCCATCGAATTA
>JAHWFP010094976.1:15376-49522 GCA_023313725.1 Lithobius niger | reverse complement strand
AATTAACATTTTGGCCCACCAAGTTGACATTTTGGCCCATCGAATTAACATTTTGGCCCACCAAGTTAACATTTTGGCCCATCGAATTAACATTTTGGCCCATCAAGTTAACAATTTGGCCCATCGAATTAACATTTTGGCCCATCAAGTTAACAATTTGGCCCATCAAATTAACATTTTTGCCCATCAAGTTAACATTTTGGCCCATCAAATTAACATTTTAGTCCACCAAGTTTAAAAAAAAAGTTGCCCCACCAATTTAGTTTTTCCATAAATTTACAGGCAACCCGCCCCCCCCCCACTCCCTCTTTGCAGCGTTCAGTTGAATTGGTCATTACAAGATTAAGCACATTAGCATTGCAACGAAGAAATTAAAAAAAATAAAATAAAATAAAAAGAGGGGTGCTGGCCCATCGGGCGAGCTCCCTCCAGCACCCTTACTCAGTCCAGGACTGGGTTTGATTTGCCACCCGGAAGAGCTAAACTCCTTTTTGGAAACTCCTTTTTAAGATGAAGGGGCATATTTAAAAAAGGAAATGTTTGTAACTCCAGCTCAAAACCTTCGGAAGGGTTTTCGCAAATGCTTATACGTTCTTTTCAGTTTGCATCTTGCAAGGCTTTGTGACACTAAGCCCTTCATGGTATTAGACCTATGCCTTAAGGGTTGTCTGCATAGAGATAATCGCTGTCATTAGATGGAGCTAGTGTGGGTTATAAATTCTGGTGAGAACTCAGCTTTAGGTCACTTTCAGAATTGTCTTATAAGTTACCAGCAGTCAATCAATTGAAAACTGAATTTTCTTGAATGTAAGCTGCCACACATGATGGCGTAGCAAAGTCAAAACAGGAATTCACGAGTCTCGTGTGAAGTCTACTGTTCGTGAACTTGGAGTACGCTCAAGTGTAAAGATCAGTGGGTAATGTTGGTTGTACCATGATGGCGTCTAGATAGTTTTCGTTGACTAAATCGTGCACCAATTTTAGGATTATTTTTATGTTTTTTTGTAAGTATTGCCAAACGTAAGGCTTGGGAGGAGGGTTAGAATTCATGTTCCGGTAATTATCTAGATTAGGGGCACCACGCCAAATCACTTAATTTTTGTACTCACCGATGCTACTCTTCATCCTAACACCATTTCACATCACAAAATCCGGGGGAAACGTGTATAAACTTCTCAAAAAATTATTCAAAAGACATAAACTGTTAGTCACAGACACGTTAAAGCTACGGCGGTGGCAGCAATACTGTGAGGTGTTTGATTCGGGAAGCAGGGTAGCCGGAAAACCCGATTTGCACAACAACACGCTTTTGCAAAAATTTTTCTTTCGTTGTTTTGTTATTGCCAGTTTCGTGTGGTTTTGTTGTTATTATCAGTTAGGTTAGGTTAGGTTGGTTGGGATATATAGGTTAGGTTAGGTTTGGTGAGGTTAGGTTTCCGTAAACTTTTAGTGAGGTGCAAATCGGGTTTTCTGGCTACCCTTCTTCCCTCACAATATGGCTGCCGCCGCCGCTGCTTTAACGTGTATGTGACTAGCATTTTTCCGTCTTTAGAAAATTTTTTTACAACCTTACAACCTTTTTTCCTGGGTTTTATGATGCGAAATGATGTCAGGATGAAGAGTAGCGTCGGTTAGTACAAAAATTAAGTGATTTGGCGTGGTGCCCCTAATCTAGATAATTACCCATGTTCCATCATTTGTAATGTCTTTGTCCTTTTAGGTGACCAAGAGAGGCTATGTTCTTTCGAAAATTAAACACACTGTGTTCTTATGACCTTGTGGATTTTCTGTCACCAGGGACGGCCTCGTAGTTATTTTTGGAGTACTCATTTGAAAGACATTACAAAATACACTATTTGGTGCCTTTGTTTTCTTGAGTTAACAAAGAAATTAGTTGAATTTATACCTATGCGTGTTTCCAGCGTCTTTCTGTGGTTTCGCCATAATATACGGAAAGCACACGTTACGGATTACGAAAATAAAAAGCCAAGAGTGCTACAAGACAATACAACACGACGTTTCAAAAAAGTTCTTTTTTCGTCATCAGGTTTAGCCTACACAAAAATTTCACATGGCAAAGCCGCCAAGTCACCAGCAATTAAAAGGAGTACATAATAAGTTAAAATCGATAAGGTCCATAATTTCCCCTACCAGAGTAGGCAGAAAAACACGACAAAGGACAAGCCTCATCTGCTCCTTGGGAATACTAAGTTGCAAGTGGGCTGCATGCTAATCTGGCTGCTTGCATCATCATGGGGTAGTCCATTTAGCGGCTTGGGTTTTATTTATCACGTTTTCTTTTTCTTTTACAATTTACCAGTTTTAGATTTTTTATGATGGCGAAATATTCTTTATGAAATTTGTTGTCCAGAATGTATCGACAGGGTTCGTCACGTCCTTTGGTCATTGGTCCTGGTGCGGTTCCGGTACTCCTTCTGCCTGCAGCGCCGTCTCCTGGAGACACTCGGCTGCAACTACTCTGTCCTCCCTTTCCCTGCAAGAACCATGTGTTCTAATCTTTGGCCTTTAATAATGTCTGTTACTACAATTGATTGTCTAAACCTGATGTATTTAACGTTCCTATTCTTGTAACAATACTTGATGTATCTCATATGTTCATGCCAATTGTTACCTGCCCTTAACGATCAACTTAGGGGGTAGTAACCAAATGAAGCTTTTCTGGCATTCCAATCATCAACCCCAACCATTACTGTACACCATTTTCGGCCAACTTAATTAGAACATTTTCCTCCCCCCCATTTAGCTTACTTATTTACGGATCACTCAGTCAGAATTCACCACCATACCTTGTAAGCTGTAGCAGTTGGCAGGCGAGCAAATCAACAACGAAAAATCATTAAACCCGGACCATAATGGCATAAAGGTAACTTGTGACTCAGTCTCGTCCCTAACATACGCTAATCCACTGTATCAACCAGTTAATCATTACCATCCGTTGATACAAGAATTAGGTGGCTGTGAACTGGTGGTTGATGAGTATGAATCACTAATGTTTCGAAATTAATACGTGCTCGGGTTTGTTTTTCTTTGAACAAAACAGCGACTTAGTCCAAGGCAGGGGTAGGCCCTATGGCTATTGAAATTCCTGTGTTAAGACAAGGTTGTACTAGAGAGTTTGATTCGACTTTAAGTTTGAAATTTGGTGTATGGGAAGCCAGGTGCTCCTTCAGTTTTTGTTGGCCCTGGCCTACACAGGTGGCATTGGATTAGCATTCCCACAAGGAATGCGATACACTGTGTTTCGGATGTTCAGTCTGTTGTCTGCTTTGTTATTGTTTTGATGGTTGCAAGTTTTATCCTGAGATTTTCTGTGACCCAGTGTAGATATGGTAAAGTAATGAAATAAACGGGTGGGTGGGGGCGGGGGTTAGATTTACTGATTTTTAAGGCTCTGATAATGAGTTGGTCAATATACCCCAGTGGGTATCCATTCTCCACGTACTTCCGCAAGACGTACTGGAATGCTTGAAGAAGATCTGGATTAGTTGCATGCGAAATAATGCCTTTAACTTCGTTTGTCACAAAGCTGCTTTTTGTAATGCGCATCAACGTAAGAGTTGTAGTGAAAAGTGAGAGTTGATTGCTTACTTTTCCTAAAATGACTGAATTCAACACAATTATCATTATTTATGATGACATTCCACATCGGAAGAAAAAATTTAATGCATCAATACTACCTGGGTAGTTTCCAACTTAACTCTGTTAATCAGATTCGCGACCTAGGTATCCTTTTTAACTACGATTTAAAATCTTCCACCCATTGTGGAAACATAGTTAAAGCTGCGTTTCGTAGGCTTGCCATTATTAGAAGATGCTTTCGTTCTTCTAACCGTCAAACCATGGTATGGGCCTTCAAAGTTTACGTGCGACCAATTTTAGAGTATGCGTGTCCTGTGTGGTCACCACATCTCTTACAGGACATCGACAGGTTGGAATCTGTCCAGCGTTCTTTTACACGGTCTGTGCGCGGGCTGGGCAAACTTTTACCTGGCTGCCACCTACGGCTACTCGGCTTGGAACCACTTGAGCTGAGGCGCCTGAAGGGGGACCTGATTCTTACATTTAAGATCGTTCACGGTCTGATGCCATTGGACCTGCCTTTCTTCAACCACAGTGAAAATAATTTTACCCGGGGCCATTCTTTTAAACTTAGAAGTACTAAGTGTAACCAAGTACTTTTTTGCAAATGGAGTGGTGGCGCCTTGGAACTCCCTCCCCGAGGCTGCTGTTTCGGCTACTTCGCTGGGTGTGTTTCGTGGATTGCTAAACAAAGCCGATTTGTCCACCTGCCTGAAGCGTCCATATCTGTGATGCAGCCATTAACGTCTTACAAGGACCGGTGTTAGTGGTAACATATGTAACCCTTCCGTCCTCCTTGCCCCTACTGGGTGCAGAATGATTTATTTATTTATTTATTAATATCTAGAAATGGGATAGCACGATTTTTTGACTTTTCCATGGTGTATTCGAGTAATTTAACCAAACTGTTAAGAAAAGGAGCTCTGCCTCTTCAAGTTCGTGGTAACAGAGCTAAACTGTCGTCTATGTACCGCTTATAGTATGCAATCTGTGGAAACTCCTCTTATTGTGTACTCCTTTTAAGAACAAGGGACTTAATAGTTTTGCCATGTGAAATTTTTAGTTTAACCTGATGACGATAAGAGAACTTTTTAGAAACGTCGTGTTGAATTCTTGGTTTTTTGTTTTCGTTAACAGTTTTGCTGCAAATCATCTATCTAGTTCAAAAATTGCAACTTTTACCCAATAAACACGAAAGTAGCGGTGGAATGCGGTTTAGAAACATATTTCTACCATGGTGGAAGAAACATCATTTCCACCAGTTGTAAACCATAACGTCATATGAATGTGGCCAAATTAACAACCAGTTTGGTTATAACGTATATTTATTCATACATTTCATTTGCAGATTCGTTTTAAGAAGGAATGCAAGAGGAACCACACTAGAGAGGTATGGATGTAAGATTATCCAACTAGAATGTGATAAACAATATTCATATTTTGTTCTTTTGCCTTTTAAAATACTACAAAAGCCTTTTACTACTTGCACCCAGAAGGAACACTTCGATGAATCGACCTATTCTTAGATCTCTTGTCGCTTGCTATTTTTATTTACACAAAGTCTAATAACATAAACAAGCAGGCATCCAATCTATATATATATTTACACAAGATCCGCAACGCAGTCATCGGCAGCGCAGCAGCAATCTGCATCTGCAGCAGCTGCATACAATGCCATATCCGCTATCTACCGACGAAACGGCAAATTATAAGAGTAGCAGCCAAGGCCTGCTGAGATAGTAGCTGCGCCCAGAACGCAACGGCCAGCAGCGCGAACATACGATGCCATCTACCGGCCGAACGGCAAATTAAATGGGGGGGGGGGGAGTACCCGGGCCGGGGGGGGGAGGAAAGGGGGAGGGGAGCGAGACGACGAGGAATGAGCGCGCCAAGCGAGCGACTCCGCTAGTTAATAATAAAGGCAAGTCGTAGAACAGGTGGTCACTGTGACTGAAAGAAAACCCTTCAGCTTTTGTCTCAATTGAGGTTGATCCATTATTTCCCATTATGTGTAATGAATAAAATAAATGAATAAATAATAAATAAGTAAGTAAATGAGCAATGCAACCGTGGTTAATAGAACTAAAAATCCATTCATAACCCCTTTTTCTACCCATAATCCAATAATACACAATATGATAAAGCAATGGAAAATACATCGCAAATACTTCAAAGAAATATGTCATTAAGCTAGCTTGAAACTTCCAAACAAAAACTTCCAACCCGTAACTTTCACTTACAAATTTAAACTCCAACTTAACTCCTAACTAAAACTCAAAATTTAATTTCAAAATTTCAAAACTAAATTATTCTAAGGAAACTTACGGAAACAGCAAAGAATGCCACACCTCTGCTTCACCCTCCCCCCCCCCCCCCAAAAGAAAAAAGAAAACTTATAAAAGGAAACCCAAACTGTATAATCACTAAACATTCTATTGTTGCCGAACATCATTCCATTTAACACTGTATTCAGTGTCCTGCTTCCCTTTCATAGTTCCGTTGCCCAGGACCTTAATCTATATACCTTCAAGCAGCCGCCTACAACAAAACTCATGCGCTTTGTCCAGGATGGATCTACTTCCTCCGTGACATAACTGCCATGTTTTGCCTGAGCACTTCTTTCATTGTCCTTTATGATGTGTTTATCACACTCACCTCTCTCATTAGGCCTTGAAGTTTTCTTTCTATTTTTCCCACATATACCTGGTCACATTTCTTACATGGGGGTACAATAAACTACTCCACTTTGGTATTTATTGTCGAATGCACCACTACCTCCTGCCAATACTACTGCCAAAGTTTTTCAATATTTGAAAAACAAATCCTTTCAACTACTTCTTAATTATCCAAATGATTATTTTCATGTACGGTATCACTAGAGTACGCAAACATTATTCTTGCGTCCTTCCCTGGATTTTATTGTTCCAGTAACCATTGGCCAACTTCCTATGTCCCAAATTCACTGCCTGGGTCCATTTTCCAAAATCATTCTTCTACCTGCTTTCCTGGATCAACATTGCTTGAAGCTATTTTCACTCTATTTCACAAATCCTTTCACAAATCCTTTCACAAATCCTTTCACAAACCCTTTCACAAATCCTTTCACAAATCCTTTCACAACTCCTTTCTTCATCAAAAAGAGTGTGACCTGACCCATTTTGGATTACTTGTCCTGTGTTTGTCTTGCTTCACTGCCATCTGGTTTCTAGCGTTCCTTTCTGAATACTGACATCCAGGGCCGGATTTAAGCTCTTACCGCCTGTAGGCCCAACCATCATGCCGCTCTTGCAAATTTTCGAATTTAGTTCTACCACTCACCATTGTAAATTTGGAGTCGTGAATAATTAAGAAAAGCCGACGAAGCACACACCATGCTGGTGGTAGTCAAGTGAACTTTAAAAAACACGGCAAAGTAAATTTTGGTTGCTTTTTTCTAGCTGATAACCTTTTTCGATGTAACTCAATGATTGTCGCATTTTAACCACTACTGGAACATCGCAACCCTAAAAAACAAAAATATTCCGTTAACGATACACCTTAGCATCATTTGAAAAAAAGAAAGCTTTGCGGGATTACCTTCAGCATGGCGACGAAACTGGCATTTACACTAGAGATGGGAATCCCGAATATGAAACCTAAATCATTGTATCACGGCGTAGCGATACATATAAAACGAAACCTCAGCAGACGAAGTATTTATACCACAGCACGAAACAGCAATATGCCTGCGTCAATAGTTTAAAAGATTCCTCGTTACCATGGCACCGTGTAGTCTCAATACCGTGGCGCATTAACGAATAGGCCTAATCTTAAACGCAGCTGCTACTTACGAAATAAAAAAATACAACTAAAAATTATGCCTAAAGGCTAAAGTAGGCCTAAGAGCTAACGGTTTTTGAGCTACAATATTGTGATCGTTACTGATAGATTATAATCTGGTTTTAAGATCGCTGTCACTGGGCGTGATAGAGGTGTGCGCCTCAATATTTTTTTTGGTGGCATTGTCAAGTATTAGACCAGAAGCAGCATTGCCAACCTACTGAATCTTTTGAGTATTGTTAAAAACTATTGCTCTGATGATTGTTTGGCTTACAGTTAAATGCTTTATTATTAACATTTGTAACTGATGGAAGGCACTTTACACAGCAGTAATTATTGTTGTAAACAATGTCAGAATTATTAGTGGCGGCAGCCCCACCACCGTAACAAACGTGCCATTTTATTTTTAGTCGGCGGCCATGGCTCACATCTTTAGTGTCGAATGTCGAAAGAAGCTAAAAATAACTAAGCAGACACTAAGTGTGGAACAAACGAAAGTATATTAAAATAAATATGATAGTTTTTGCCTATTTAAAGAAAAAAGCTAAAATAGACAAGTACGTCACACCAAAAGGCAAAGAGCCCAAAACTTAGCCGAGTGACCATTTCTCTCAGATTTTTAAGGAGCATTAACAAATATGGTACAGTCATTAATATAAACGCTAAATATAAATTTGAAATAAAGGTCTGTTTGCTCCGCCTACAATAGGCCCAAAGCCTGTTTCCTAGTTTTATTTCTCATCAAATTGTGCCTTATTTATTCAAACATTTGTTCCTTCACATTTTAATTAAAACAAAAGAATTCAAATTAACTATTAAATTTAGGTAATATTTAAATTGCCAGTAAAATTTTGGCAAATGGGACCTCTGTCATATAAAACAGTCGTACTAACCATCAGGACAATAGAATCGTAGCATTACATTGGTATGAAGTGTAATGGATGAAATTGTTTGAGCAATTTCAGTCCCTAATCTCTTTAGCATGCAATTGCATATGACACTCCTTCAAAATCTTTTCTGAATTGGGGACAAAAGACTTAAGTCTCAAACTTGTGGGATAATCTGGGTGAACCTGCAGTACTCCAGTAATTCAAACTCACCCAGTAATTTCAACTTATATTTCCTCCACTCGCATTGCAACTTCCAAACCCTTCCATAAATTTCATCTTTCGAAAATTCCGCTTTTTACAAGTCGAATGCTGGCTCAGCTACTTGAAGGCAAAGACACACAGCCATGTTAAGACCTAGGTCTAATTGGCAGACCCTTAGTACCTCGACAATAAGACTGATCCCAGTACCATGGCAATAAAACTGAAAACACCCATCGTCCAACAGCCGAAGTAACAGTCCCAAGAGTTCAACTTAAATCGTTGCAAAAAAATATCGGATACCTAGTATAATAAACCTACCCAAAGCCATCAGCAAGCCCGATGAGCCAAGTAAATCAAACAAATATAACCCACCTCAAATGCAGAAACCTTTGCAGCCAGCAATAACGAACTTGACTAGCTTCACTAATACAACCAACGCATAATCTGCAACCAACAAAAACATCGTCAGCTAATGTTAAAAGTAGTGATTGAGGTAAGGGAAGTACCGAGCATGCCTGGCATGTCTGGAATTCCCAAAGTTGTCTCAAACTTGTCACCACATGCTGGCCCAGTGTTTGCCATGGGATGGCCCAGCATTGGCCCTACGTTGTCACTATTTGTTGGCGCAAGTCTAGGACTAACTGTAAGCGAAACCAATGGTCCAAACGTTAGCCCTATCATTGGCACAAGCATTATGCACCCTTTGCTTTTAGTGTTGGCCCACATGGTTGACCCAACTTTGGGTATATCTGGAATAACCAAAGTTAAACCAAGCGTGTCATGCTAGTAGAAAACTCGGGCTAATAGAAAGTCAAGGATTGCCAGTAACGTACAATAATACATAAACAACATAAATTATAACCATGCATAAAGTAAAATTTTCCTAAAAACGAGTAAAAGTTTGGAACAGCTACTTGCACGAACGTGTCTGGTGTGGGAAGAAAGCCAAAGAATGAAAAACGGAAGTAATAATAGGCAAGGTATACTGCGTGAATGGGTGGAGGCGCCGGTGCTAGGGCAAACGTTGGAAACAGTCGGGCAGAAGGTGGCAACCAAGAACAAGAGTGAAACGCATCATCAGTACCGGGGGTGAAGAGTAAAAAGCGTGGGTTTGGTGGCGGAGGGAAAGTAGGCTGGTAAAGTCACGGGTAGGGGTGGGGGAAGGTAGATAGGTGTAAAGGCCAACGAGAACGATGGGGGGGGGGGGGGTATGTATGGGGAACTGTGGAGGGTGAAAAGGTTTGGCCCATGGATCATGGCTTGCGAATGGGTAAAATATGAATGATGACTTTATCTTTTCGTCGAAATATCTCATCGGCTTCGAGGTAAAATCTAGTTCTTGGTACTTTTTCGTAGTGTAGAGTTCAAAATTGGGTTTATCGTCAGATTCTTTTTGGTTGTGGTAAATGAAGCTTGATTCTTTGAGGCATTTCATGTCATTCGCACCACGCCTTCAGCCAGGTGCCTTTTGATGGACACGTTCCAGCCTTTCATTGAAACTATGGATCATTCGGTTCCACCGTCATCAGACAGCCAAGATGTACCTCCCCAACCGGCGCCCATTAGGCTATCCATCCCCTTCTCACGTTTTCTCGATCTGGTGCTCGACAGGTCCCACGCAGCCATGGTCACCTGCGACCCACAAACACGTCATCTGTCCCTAAACTCAAGTCCCACTATAGGATCTCTGGCTTCGTCTACTGCTTTGCATTCCCATCTGGGCCTTGAAATAGGACCAGACCGGATGGAGCCACCTTGGCCCAGTCCTGAACCGTTAACCGTACCTGTTCCATTTGCTTCACCGCCGATTGGTTCACCAAACTTCCTCTCGTTACGACTATGGATGCCTGCTGCAACGACGGTTTCCACATCTTCCTCCTACTCCTTAAGCTAGGGCCTTAGTGGGTCTCCTTACCTTGATGCTATGGCTCCATACTATGTATTCTGTATACTCTATATCTTTATTAATGTATTCTAATAATGCTATGTACTTTGATGTATGGTCCAGTCCCTGGAGATCAGTGGTCAGGATGGCTCTGGCCTTGCCTACTCCTAGGGGTAGCTGCTAGCAGAGATGGCTCATGGGATACCAGGATGTAGTACAGGAAGTACCTTCCACCACCAGTGGCAGGTACTGGCTGCAGCTCTAGGTACTTAAGGCCTTGCAGCCCCTTGCAGCTCCCTCTGGGAGCTAGTCCCTAACCAGCTAAGAACTCTTCCTGAAGTGTGCCACTTTGCTAGTAGCCCTGATCAGAGCATCCTTGAACCATCGGACAACATCTCCTGAAGACAGACCGCGTGGCCCTGGAATAAACCCTGAATTTACCATCCTTCTGGCGTTCTTCCTTGTACCGGGCATAGCGGGGTTGCACTGCGACCCAATTTAAATCTACGGTCCACATTGCTGGGATTTCCAGACTGCCACAATCCAAGTCTCTGCACTACGACTACACAGACTGTGCCTTATGCCTTCCATCTTCTCCAGAAGCTTCGACGTCGAGAGCACTACGCTTCTCTTCATGCACCGTTCACCTGATGCCACTGGCTCCACTCCACGGTCCCATTTAGGAGTGCCCAGGACTAACATGGTTTCTGCCGAGTTGTGCCAGGACCGCCATCGCCTACCAACGCGCCCTTCTTTCCGTTAACTTAAAATTTTGTTACACACCAAACTTTATTTATAATAACGTGCATATGCACTTCTTATATATATATATATATATATATATATATATAAAGAAGAGAGCAGACTAAACAGTAACACAGTAGATGGATAAAAGCCAATCTTCATCAGCCATTGGCACAGCTAGGTGTCTTTTCCGAACTGCCTAAGTTAGACCCTTGCTAGCACAAAATAAGAAAGAGGAAAACACCACGACCACTGTTTCGTTCAAACTGATTACACCAATACCAAGTGTTTTGGACCTAAAACAAAGGGAAGGGGGGAGGCCTGGCTAAAGCCCTAAGGACGCCCCAGGTCAACCGTTCTCAATGAAGAAAGCGCCACACTACCCAGTTAGCATTTATGCCTCAACATGCTACACGGTTTTTTCCTACGCCTAAGAAGTTATCCACGGTCCTCTCTCGGCCTCCACTCGACACATTCAGGGTTCCCCATACTCTCCCAATAATTGACAAGTAGCACTAAAGCATTGCTACTCATGCAGAGGAGGTACGCAGTTACGTTAATGTAATGCCTTCAAACATAGGGCCTTAGGGCTTCGTCCGGCAAATGACCATGAGTGGTTAATGCTCACTAAAACCTTTGAGCCCTCTGCCTTCAACATTACCTAACAATCAAGTTGGGTACTTGAGGGTGAATTTCCTACCTTTCTTGCATCAAATTGAGATGAAAGTGCTTTATTCCTACCTTTCTTTAATGAAGAGAAATTATTTTTGGAATTACTAGCCACTTACTTTTTAGTTTTAAGTGAAAAAGAAAATAAAAGTGTGCAGAATAATACTTCAGTTTAACACGTTTTAGCTTATTTTTAGTTCATTCAGTTTGAATGCAGTGTTAGTTTATCGCATTGGGACATTAAAGTTGGTAACTAAACAATTTGCAAAAAATATAATCCTGAATGATGAAATAGTTATTGAGATAAAAATGTATGAAGTTCTTGGTTTAACATTAACAGTTGTCACAATAGCTCATAAAAGACCCATACTTTATAAATACAGTAGGCTCCACTTAATTAATGTGTCATTCGTATTTTTGTTTTACTTTCTTTCTGCAGGATCTTGAGAAATATGCAAAGGGAGGTATTCCGACAGAGGTATGATAAAGTATCCTTTTTTCATAATTGCAAGCTGGTTAAAACATAGTTACTGACAATTACGGTATCATTATTTTGTTAGCAATCATAATACCGTTTTTTTTTAAATTTCTATTAAGCTAAAGAACATTTTTTCTTATTATACATACCGAGACGATAATCAAACGTTTAAAAACCAAGTCATTTAAACTTACATAGCGTATTTAATTAAGACTTCCCATCTAAAAGGTAAATTATTGATGAATGTTTTGGCCTTTGTACTTCACTGGTAATGAGGATTTTAAATCCACTAAAAAATCCTAAAAAGCCAACTGGTCAATAAATACCTTGTGCAGGAGGGGTATTTATGCAGATTATCTCACGAGAACTGTCTAATCAAATTATTAATAAGATAAATTACAAATATTTATGGGGGTATTTTACTATTAATACATTTGTGTACGTTTTGTTATGCGTAATTGAAAGTATTAATTTGTAAGTGAGTCTATTAGTTCATGCACATATTTTTGTTTTATTTAGCTAATATGTTGCAACATTTGTAGGTTGTGTTGCTGTAGAAATGATCCGATAATTTCATAGGAGCAATTTATTTAAATTATTACTAAAACAATTTAAATATTTATGTACATTTTCATGTCTGTAAGTGTTGTATCAGTATACCCGTTTTATCTGATGGCAAATTTGTTAGTTACTGTAGCTACATAACGAAAATAATTCTGCTTCTTGGTAAAACTGGGTAAAAAAACTTCAAGTAATCATTCCTTAAGAATATTAAAACTCGATTCCCTAGAACTTCGTCGATCAAAATTAGTCCTTATCTTGGTATTTAAGATTATTCATGGTCGCCTTGCTAACAACCTTCTTTTTAAAAAAAAAATTTACATCGTACTTTGCACTCGTGGCCACAGTTTGAATTGGTCCTTTAGACATTTGGACAGGACTGTAGACGTCATTTCTTTGCCATTAGAGTTGACTTCGTTTAGAATTCGTTGGCTGAGAAAAACACTCAGTTGACATTTTTGAGAGGTTATCAAAGTTAGGAAACATGACTCCCATTAAAAAAAAGCCAGTTTAACGCAATTATTTTATTTTGCTTTAAGTTGGACTGGAATTAGGAGCCCAGCTATTTCAGCTCCTATTCGAATCTCATGTGATTGAAATTTATTAAGGAAAATTGGAAATTAGCGAAAATCATACACTAGAAATAACGTAGTCCAGTAAGCCACCTTTATGCACGTACGTTTCATCGGAGTGGCATGACCCAGTTTCAAACCGGCTACCCAGTTCGTCCCCAGATCACTTGCATAGAACCTTAATCGCTACGGCCACATCCTCCACTGGCATAAAGATAACTCACTGAACCCGTTATTAAGGTCACAACCGTGAAATTTACAATAGAACATTTTAAAAACGTTTTTTCAAAGGTAAAATTGAATTTGAGCTGCCCTGTTCAAAAAACTCACATGCTAAGACATTAAATCACCAGTTCTCGAGAGCTTTCTTAGCACAGTTGCAATAGTTTGAATTTTATTTACGTTTCTCATGGTTGAATAGAGCACAATGTGGACTAAAACACCGCAGCAACATTGTGGCATCTTAAACCTTAGACGAAGGTTTACTCATGCTGCCTTCACGATTTGACTTGGGTTTAGTTAAACTTTGCCCGAGTTTGTTTTTATTTATTAATATTTAAGGCAAGGCATTGATCATTATGAGAATGGCCTGCATCAATCATTTTAATTCGATTGTGTAATTTGTTATTCAATTTAAGAATTTTGCTGATATTATCCTTTGTGTTTTTCGACATTCAAAGGAGCATGGTTTTCATTCCATCTCATTCTCACATTACAGCAACAAGAAAACAATCTCATCGTACTATTTTTTATTTGTAGGAATTTAAGAAGGCACCTTGTGGGACGATATTCACATACCTGGTAAGGTGATACTATACCACGTGCATATCACGTGACTGGGCTAGTCCAATCAGACGGCCAAACAGCCGTTGTTCTCGTTCGTCATTGGCTAACTCATGGTGACATCACTGCAAACAGCCATTGCGCATGGTTTAGGTAGAAAGAAAATTTGATGGTAAAGTCAGGATCTGTCCATAATGTATCTATATTTCATCTCTTGCCACAAGGCCGTCTGGGAGAGAACCTGTGGGTTTTGTTTCCTTCCTTCAGGCCAGTTGATTCAACCGTCAGAAAGTTATTTTACCAAAGCAAAGCTAAAATGCATCAACATTCCGGCATGCACATCAACTGGCTTTGAACCAGGTGGCGAGACACGTGATTTCTACCCTAGTTGGCATTGGCTTGAAGACTCCATCTCCTTTCCTCTTCAAGATAGTCCATCGCTGTTCCAGATACGGATGTAAACTTTAAAAAAAAACGTAATGCTCTTACGGAACTGACACATGAAAAATACATGAAAGCCACCAGCCTCGCATTAATATGTGTAAAAGAATCTCCAGTGACCCAAAAAAATAAGTTAGGTCTTCTTTTACATGCCCGAGTGTGAAGCTGATGGCTTACGTATATTTTTCTTGTATCTTTCCCTTCAGAGCATTAGAAATTTTTATGGGTTACAAAGCTGGAGCTTCTTTTACAGTGCGATGGTGATGGCTTACATGTCTTGTACCTGTTCCTTTACACCATGAAGTTTTTTTTAAGGCTTACATCTGCATTTTATACGCTTAAGCGTTTTTTAATACTAATGACTTTTATTTATTTTGGATATGTTTCAGGTAAATTAAATAACTAAAATTTTGATAGGCGAAATTGAGACGAACGCATTTAGACAAATCAGTCACATAAAAAAATAGTATACAAAAGGCCATGGCCCTTGTTAATACCTAAGTTTTAATTTATAAAATTAGAAAATCAGTTCATTGGTTCGATTATTAGATGAGAGCAAAATTTCCACAACAAGAAGTATAACAACAAGACTACAGTAGTCACATTAAAATAGCAATCCAAAGGCCCTGGTCCTTGTTAAAACCTACGTTTTAAGCTATAAAACTTAAAATTCGGTACAGTGGTTTAACATGCATGTGAAAGTAAAGTTTCCCCAACAAAAAGAAGGACAACCACAATAATATTGTAGTCACATTAAAATAACATTCGAAAGGCCCTAAGGTTCTTACTACGTCTTAAGCTATAAAACTTGAAAATCGGTTCGTTGGCTCGATCTCCAGGGCAAAGAGCCCCAACAACAAGAACAACAACAACAACAAATCGCCTTGGTTTGGAGGCCAAACGGTTCGACTGTTGCCATTAAAAATCAATGCAGTGAAATAATTCTGACACGACGCCAAATACCGAAATTTTTTGGTCTATGTCAATTCTGGAGGAAAACATAATAGTTAATGCTAAGGCTTATATATTGACCACAGTCGCCATCTTTGATGAAACCATTTACCAAATCTCAAATGCCTGCTACCTGGATTAATTCACAGCCACACGTCGGCACCACAACAAAATAGTTAGACAAGGTTTATCCAAAACAGCGTCAGTTGAAGCGTTGTTGAAAACACAGTTCGAATCATAACTTAAACAGACAATTCTAATGAAACACACACAAACAAACTAAAGAATAACATTAAGATTGTCGAGATTCCCACTATGTGACTGGAAAAAATATGACGTCATCAGTACTGTGCATCCTTTTTGAAAAGACAGTTCGAATAGGTACGTATACAGACAATTCGGTTTGAAACGCACAAACAAAGCATTAAGTGTATCGAGATTCTCACTTGCGTACAGACAAACAAACAAAAGAATTAACATTATCGAGACTCCCACTACAATAAAATCAGGAGTGGGAATCTCGGTAAAATGGCGACAAACAAACAAACAAATCTTATGATCTTAGTTATATAGATTATGTGGCAGCACGGAAAATATACTCCATAAATGTAGTGTCGAATTATTGTAGTGCAATCGTGAAAAAGAAAACACTTTATGAAGGCAGAAAAAATTTTGCATCCAAAAAGCAACATTTGCAGGACTTGGCTGTTTGCAGGCTTAGTGCCAGTGTGGTTTCTTCCTTCCAACCTGTCTCCCAGATTGGTTTGTACCTGATATATGTTTACTATAGTTTAATGCACGGTGGTGACGTCACACCAACACATCCCAATGATAAAAGTGTAGCCGTTATATACGGTTAATCTGAAAACCCACACACGTGACCGTGGGTTAATTTTGATAACCCACACTTTTTTGATAACCTAACACTTTTTTCCGCGCTCTACACAACCCCCCGCTCCAACCGGGGTGACATGTGACATATAATGACTGACTTTGCAAAACTACCGTACACAACACAAACTCAACCAGCAAACCCCATTGCAACCAACATGAATAGGCACATTTGTAACCTGCAACATTTATTGGACTAACACGAAAAAAAAAAAAAAAACTCAAGTAGGCTACTATGCTAGGCCCCCACCCATGGAGGAATGGTTCAACCCGGACCCGGCAGCCTTTCGTTCTGACGGTACGAAAACTACGCTACTGACACTTCCTAACACACCTAAAAACCTACGAGACTCAAGCGAATAGCGCATTTTATACGCTATATCTTATTTAAACTAATAAAGTAGAAAAAAATACGGTTTTACCTTAAACATAAACGTCGGTGACTGGGACTGGATATAGGGACGTCCTCGCGTACGTGAGACTTTCGCAGACAGGAAGTTTAAACCGGAAGTTTGAGTTCAGGAATTTACGTCATGATTCACAAATAAAATTTTCAAATAAATTTTTTTAAATCTCAAATAACTAGATATGTTGGCTCGACGTCGCACCATAGCATTAAAACACATATCCGTGAGGTCTGGCCGTTTTGCCATGGATATTCGCTCGTCTCCTTGAAACAGCTAGTCCAATACTCGAGGGGGTGGAGGGAAATCAAGCATTTCCCTCCAGCCCCCTCGAGTATTGGACTAGCCATTTCTCGCAAACGAGCGCATATCCACGGTAAAACGGCCAGAACTCACGGATATCTCTTACTTAGATCTATTATATCGCTATTTTTCGCACTGTCCTAACCTATAAAATGTTTATTTGACCAAACGACTTTTTGGTCTTAGGCCAATGAAGACTATATACGTAGGTAGACCATATAGATCTATGCCCTATTTTTCCAGTACTTTTTTTTTAATCCTGTATTATACATGCTTGGTTTTATACCACTGGATGTGTTACATTCCTGGCAGCGTGTATGTAAAAAAATCATCACACGGTTACGACTGCAGGAAATAAAATATGACTCCAGCAGTGTGTTTGGCAACGTATCTAAACTAGATTCCAGCAGTAATCACCTCGTTGTGTAAAGACATTCGAGCTGTACTTTTTGTTTTGTGTTTTACCCTTTGCAGGAACCTCCATCAGCTCAAAAATATCGTGTTGGGCACGTGTTCCGATCTGTTCGTGTCGGTGAAGAATATTGCTTAGATTTCGATGAAGGTGAGGATGATGAAATTTTCACAATCATTTAAAACCACTTTAACCCCGTATGATTTTTTTTTCGAGCTGGTTTGTAACGTAAGTTTCGTCGAAAAGGCAATAAATTAACACAAGAGGGTAAAGCATTTTAGGTTTTCATTAAGAATCTAAAATGATTTTCGAGCACATTCAACGTCGTGCTAGAAATTCAGTCAATTAAAATATTTTACCCACATTTGACAATTAAAAAATGTCAGGTTCTCCCGGGGGTATTGGTATAAAAAAATGGTCATCTCAATCATTAATTCTTTTTCTCTAAGTTGGAAATAGTGTTTTACAACTTCACCAAAAATTGACGGATTTACTATTAGTTGTTTTGATGGCTTTCAAGTGTGTTAATCTCAAACGGGCATATTACATTGTTCTAAAACTACTGACCAAAAATCCCAGAATGATCTCAAAAATTGATGTTGTTGAAGCAGAAAAACGTTAAATTTTTTTACACTAGAGATTGTATGTTAATAAACTCTTTCCGTAATTTGTATTAGGTTTCTCACTACACAATGTTTTATGCTGATTTTTGTTCCGTAGGTAAACGGAGGTATCTCAAACGGGTATATTACGTTGTTCTAAAGTTACCCAGCAAAAACCCCAGAATGATCCCAAAAACTGATGTTGTCGTTGGGGCAAAAAAAACGTTGAATTTTTTTTTCACAGGATATTGTATTCTAACAAACGCTTTCTGTAATTTGTATTAGGTTTCTCACTGCACAATGTTTGACACTGATTTTTGTTCCGTAGGTAAACAGAGGTTTGATACTAACTTGGAATCCGGTTTTATCTTCAAATTCCTGATGCTCATGTCATTTGGTCTTTACCTGGTCTGACAGGAACCCAAGAATTTTTTCAAATATTTTTGGAAAATTGCATGGCTTTCTGGTCATTTTGAAACTTGTTCGGCCAGAGATATTTTCATTTCTTGGCTTTGGTTGCAATATTTTTACCTTACTGACTTTTTCTAAAGTTGCAGTTAGCCAATCACCTTATTTAGTGCCATTTAATATAAGTGTATAGCGATCTTAGTTCAATGTCGAAAGATTTTGTCAGCCTGTTTAATTGGTTCATTGTGTTCAGTGCCATACGTTAGGGGCCATTAGTGGAAACTGACCCAAATTATTAGCCGAACTGTATCGCCCAAGATTTATCAATCTCAATTTCATTAATTAAACAGGAATTGCCGGTACATTTATATTCAGGGTTGAGAAATGTATAATATAATGTCAAAGCAAACTGTTACTAAAATTGGTTGAGAAATGGCACTAATACAGCATATCACATTTTAAATTGCTATCGTTTACTGATAATTACCCAAGATTGAAGTATTCAAAGACTGCGAGGTGGATTTCAAAAAAAACTCCGTTTTCATTTAATTTTTATTTCGTGGTGAAACTTCCTGATTTTTCCAGGTTTGACAAGACGAAAACTGCCTTTTTTTCCTAGATGTTTATTTTCCATTTTTTGTTTTTATTTTTTTGTCGAAGGGTGTCAAATTTTTTTGACATTTCACTCTACATGGCACTGCTAAATGAAAAAAAATAGACTGCCATTACTGGGCTTGGTATGGTAACATAATCTTCACTAATAATTCTCTCCACCCAATCGGAAATGGGAATGGTAAACCAATTCAACTTAAACGTAGTCAGGTCTTAAGTTATAGCATAAACTTACTTGCTAAGCTGAATTTGTATGACAATAAAACGGGACTGAAATAGAAGAATTTTAAATTTAATCAGCTGTGAATTCAATCAGACGAATCGCCTTTTTCGTCTTTATTGGGCACACTAACATAAAGGTATAGGTATTTCATACCAGCCATTGTTGAGGCGTTAAAAATACGGCATTAAAGGGGCACGTTCAGCAAGGATATGCTTCCAAAGACCATTTGGCGTGACGGAGAATGCGGTGTCGTGAATTTACAAGAATATAATGCTGGAAAGGGGACTCACTGGGTATGCTACTCGACTCTCGATGGCAAGTCTTACTATTTTGACAATTATGGCGATTTCCCACTGCTAGTTTCGTTGATGAGATATTTGCCCGCAGATTTGGAATAAAATGTGGACAGAGTTCAAGACTTGAATCATATTTATTGCAGGCCTTTGTGTCTGTTTGTCCTTTGTAAATTGTCCTACGGTATCCCTCATTGCGTTTTTTTATTATTCCATAAAGTACATGCAGAAATTAATTTGAAAGTATACATCCGCTTTCAAAAATGCTTCGGTGTTATGGACATTAATACTCGAATTCTTCTCGATTAGCTTTAATAATAATAATCAGTTTGTTGCTGAAACAACAGGTCTGGCAAAGATCGCGAGTATCGTTGACTCCCAGCCTAATGGACGTTGCACGATGGTCATACCAAGTTCGCCCCCTTTGTTGAAAGTATTAACCCCCGACTTCCAATTTTACACCATACGTCGACTGACGAGCCCACATCGTAGCTGCAAAACACGATCTTACAGATAATGGCTGGACTAGTAAAGACTTTATTTTTGTAAGAAGACTCCCAAAGGGTTCTCGCGTTCATCGGACTATTGGTGTGAAAAGAAATGACGTCATGGCAGGAGCTTTGAACGAATCATTTTGTAGCAACATCCGTCAGTTTGATGGGGTCCTCGATGCCAATGATGCACTTCCCTTGCGCGTTGAACTCGTTTTTATCTCCATTGATAACCATACAATTCCTGTCGTTGTATACCCTGTTGACGGTGTCGAGAGTACATCGTGGGTCGTCCACATCCTTAATCTTTCTTTTTTAGTGGATAAGCGTTATTCTCGAGAATTAGCGAGCTTCTTTTCAGACTCGTTAGTTCATTCTCAACATCATGTTTCGTAGCAAATTGTTTTTCTCCCTCTCTTCGCAGCAACGTCACTTGGGAAAGAATGACTACTTCGTTAGGTAGTAGTCCTTCACCGACATTAGTTAGCCTGCGCGCACCCAGGTTGTAAAAACTATCGAACATCAAATCAAACCCCTCCAACCGTTCCATCCCATTTCCAAATTTGTTGACTGCTGTGCTCCTTTTTTTCTTCTTAAAGAAATGTCCAGAATGATCAATTACGATTTCACGGATGAGGAGGTCCAACATCCCTTTCTACTATCAACCATCCGGTGTCTGATCGTCGGACCGGCAATACTGAAAACGGCGGGAAAACGGACCTCTTGCTTAATTTTTTATGCAACGATGGATGGATCGAATAAGATAAGCTGTACGTTTACAGCAACACTCTTTGCCAGACAACGTATAGAACGTTACAATCTGCTTTTTCCGAGCTCGAAACGTGTCTCGGTAAGGTAATTGCTGTTTTCCACAGTTCGGGAGCAGACTTGTGGCCGGCCCACTTGATTTTAGGTAAGGTAAAGTTCCCCACCACGACAGTTGGAGTAGCTGATGCTACTGTCATAAAATGGTTTAGGATAGAAAGAAGACAGGGCCAGATGCCTGGGAAGACCCTGGTTGAATTAATATGGTAGGAACACTCAATCTTCACTCTGCGAGTTTTTCTCAGATGTAACTTGCACCAAACGTTCTCCCATGTACCTTGAGCAACAGAGATAAGTTCATAATCAACCATGCTTCCTGCAATTGTGGTAAAAAGAAGAGCCTATGGTATCAATGCTGTTATTGCTGAAATTTTAGATAGGATGAACACGTGTTTTTGTGAACACGTTTTTGGGATCATTAACAAAAGGGGGCTGCAGGGCGGGGACGACAGATTTATGAAATATCCTGAATGAAACGGTGTTTTGTGGAGCCCTCCGAAACTTCCGTGCCTGCGTCATTCGAGTAGGTTGACTGGTTAATGCGTCCTGTCGGGTGCTCACTTTTGTTATCGCTTTAGCCGATGAAGTCTTGCAGCCAGTTTTCAGTATTGACTAGGTCATTCCATCTTTTCTAATTTTGTGAGAGCCGAGTTTTCCTGTAGGTATTTTTTCCCTTTTGTTGTTTAGAGGAGGCACTTTGCTGGATCGAAAATTGCATGATTTAGAGGTGCAATAGACGGATCACTGTTTTGTAGTGTTGTTACTTTTTTGCAATGTTCTAAGCACCACAGAATGGGTTGGTCCTGTATAGTTGGCCACTGAAATGTATATCTTTTGGACGGATTGACTAGATATGCAAACAAATCGTTATACCAGTCGTAAAACAAATCTGTGATGGACCATAATTGGGATATTTAATCTTAAGTTTAAAACAATCGGTCACTATATCAAGAGAATCACTGACCAGGTTAAGAATGTCTTATTTTGAGGTGAATAGGTGAAGCTCACGTACGAAAATTTCCACGATTGTATAGCTAAGAATATTCCATCTAGATATGTAATTTTTTTGGCCGAGTTTGGGGGTGTTCAGATTGAATAGGCAGAGTTGATTTGTTTCTAACAACAGCAAGAGTATGTAGTTTTTTTGGTGGGACCTGTGTCATGTTGTTCTTTGTTGTTTAAGTTCTTTGTTTTAAAGATGTTGTTGGAATCCGTCACACTTCAATATGTTGTGCTGGGAAGAACTGCTGAAATTTTCTGGTTGCATTTGGCTAGCATGTAGCACCTTACCTGAATGAGGAATGTCTTTTTCAGTAGATTCTTAGCATTGAGTTTCTGGCACTGACTGTAACCAATTGTTCTGCAACCATGCAACACTGGTTTGCTAAATACTTTCTTAAAAAATGTAAAAAATTAGCATTGTTGTTATTTGGATTCATTGCATTTCTAATAAATGTTTGTTGCATTTGTCACAAACTAACCGTCAATACATCCAGCGGGTTTTTTTGTTGTTGTTGTTGTTTTGTTTTTATTATTTAGAGAAGAAAACGTCGAAGGAATTATTATCTGCCCATAGCACAAAAGAATTTACAGTGACCCGCATACCTCGCCTTCATGGAACAAACTATTTAAAGGTACGTACTTTAGTTTTTCCTATCTAATATTTAATTGATACTACTAGTGTAATACTAGTGTAATTAATAATACTAGCGCAGTAAGTAAAATAAGTCCCTCGTGGGTATCTACGAAAATGACAGGTGGTTGCCGTTTTTGATTTCGATGATATGCTCCATGTGTTGAGTGCTGGGCAACGTACGTACGAATAAACAAACATGCCGACGATCAGTGAATGAAAGTGTATGTTTCTGCAGAAATTTCAGAAATTGCTGCAATTCCTGTGAACTAAATTTGAACATGAAAATTTCTTGCCGTATTTTAAAGGAATACTAAACCCTCCAACAATGAATTTTTTTATCGATAGTTTAGAAAGTGGAATTAATGTTAACAGGTATCCGACGTCGATGGGTGTCAGTGTTTAAGCCGTACGAATTTTTAAACTACCTGATTTAAGCAGACGATGCACAAGCTCTGGAGAAAATCCCGTTTGAACCACCACGCATCATGACGTCATTACTTTTACGGCGCCTTCCACCTGTCTGCGTGACCTGCGCGTGCGCCAGAAACAAAACGGCATCGCCTGGGACTCTCGTAGTGCAGGCATTTCTGGCATCTACACCACAACAGGTCATTGCTGGAAGGATCACAAGGGTCTTCTGGCTTCTTTGGTGTTTACTTAGCGATCTCACATCTTTTAGCCTTCCGTTTACCACTTGCAACAAGTTCAAACTGATAAGGTTGCAACGATTTGACAGCGACAGCGTTGTTGGTAGCCATGTTTGATTACAAGCAGAGAGTGGTCGCGCGTGCTGCACGATGGGAAGGATGCGCTCCCCACTTCCGTTATGGTTTTGACGTCACGCTGCTTCACGAAACCTACACAGTCGCGAGCTCTCGTGGTGCTACGTTTGGTTGGGTGTCTTAAAAAACGCACTTATTTTAATTTATTACGACGTAAGTAAGAAGGCAAGCGACATTTTTTAAGTTTTGAAGGGGGTTTAAAATTTAGGGTCTTAGCTATCATTAAAAAAATTGGAAAAGTGAGGGTTTACTATTCCTTTAAGGTTTTTTTTCTGCAGTATATTTATAGATTGAATGTCTGTTGCTCATATAATGGCACTACAGTAGTAGCGGATAAGAGGGTAAAAGTACTAATAAGTAACAGGATGAGGTACCAAAAAACTCTCCTGCACACCAAAAAACTTCCAGTTAGTGACGCTCATGCTTTCAGAAGAATTTTTAACCCTGGCAGTGATGCATTACGAGATTCGGGACACACCATAAATATCGATAAGATGATGAAATGATGTTAGTAGCCTAGTCAGACCAGACTCTTCTTGGTGGTTGACATTTTAAAACAGTTTAAGTTAATCAGGTGCAGTTACAGCTCAGTGGTGTAATGTAGGTGCCAACTATGGGCCCTGGTGTGTTTTTCCTCTTTGTTTTTATTTCCTGCTGACCATGGAAGTTGACTGTGACTTACTACAGGGATTTAATTTACGAATTTGTGTTATCCGATATTTGTGACCATGCACAAAGAATATAGGAAAATTAATTATATGCATGCTTGCCCTGGTTATCATACTCCACATAATAGCAGAGTTATCATATGTAGAATTAACCAATATAATTCTGCTTTAAACTATAAATCTTGCTTTACACTTTGAGATAATGCATTCTTATTGGTATTCTCATTGCAAACTTTATCTGAGCTTAGTTTATGGACTACCCGATATTATTTATAGCCTGGGATAGGGTCGGAAATCTTGGGTGGTCGTAGATTCTTCAGCCAGGATGAAGTCGTATATGTTTTGGGCATGTGTAGGGCGGGTCACACAAAAAACTCTCCAAACTGGAGGAAATATATACTTGAGACCTGAAAAGTTTGTCTCACTAGGTGATGTAAAGATTTGCAAGAGCTGTTCAATGCATAAGTTACGTAAATGACAAAGTCTTTAATTCTTCCGCTTTGCAACATAATCAAGAAAGGCCTTTTTTTTTTAAAAAAAAAGGATCCTGTGTACTTTGGTCAGTGAAGCATTTCGACCTTGCTTCCTTTTGCTTACAAGAGTAAGTTCCAAGCCACTACGTCTTGTCCCCTCAATGACCACTTACAATTGATTAATCCAGTGGATTTTTATTTTTTTGTAACTCCTGGTGTGGAAGTTAACATTACTTTAAAATAAGCTATAACTTAATTTACAGTTCATTTCTTGCCTTTATAGCCTTTTTCACGCTACCAGGTGCAGTGCATAGGTACCAATGTACGTTGATTACAGAAGAATTTGGATGTTGTTTTCTATTGGTTAGGAGGTCTACCCACTAAACATTCAGTTGTGCTTTATTCGCTGTACTGACAACTCGATTTTCATCATTGGACCTAACCTTTTTTTTACTCTTGGCTTGTAGTGAGAAAGTGTAGTTTTAAAGCATAGTAGCCTACTGCTCAACATCCGGTCTGTGGAGGAGGATGTTACATCCTGTTTGACTGCATAGGTATCACGACCAGCTTGCAGTTCCTGTCATGTTAATAATGACGTCAATTCCTGTCGGCCATGACACAAAAAGCAGTTTCATTTTCGAATGCCCAAAAAATTAGAACAGATATAGTTTTGGTTTCGACTCTGAAAAAAAAAAATACTTTCAGTGTTGATTGTTGACGTTAGGAAACGCCTATATGCACGTAATGGTTTCCCTGCTTTGTTATTAAAATTTCAGTTTCGGTTCCAATTCAAAGCGGGTGCTGAAAAAAAAGCGAGCAATGTACCCCACTTTCTGGTATCGGCACACATCTACAGACCTGAAACAGATCACTCCAATTTATTACCAAAATTTCGGTTACTAGAATAAATTCAAAATTGCTGCCAGAAAAAAAAAATAGTGCCCTTAACTGTAGGCTGGAAGAAAGAGAGCTTTGTTTTTGTAACTGTATCAAACAATAGCTACTTTCAAATTCCATCTCTAACTAAAACATAGTTAATGATCTTAATTTCAAAATGGTCAGGGGTCATTCAAATGCAATGGTTCGTTGGCCTGAGACGTAAGCCACATTCTTATATTTGTGATTGGATTGGTTGTAACCGGGAGTTAAATTATAAGGGAACTGTATGATTTTGAAACCAGGAGGTGAATTCGGATAAAATGAATATAAAGTGCGATGGGTGTCACTGTTTAGGTAAGAATTGCCTATGATATCAACGTGCACAAAAAATCGTGTTTACCTTTATAATGTTGCTCATAATGTTGACTTTCTTGCATAGTTGCTGGAAAAGGAAGTTTTTTATCAAGCCGTTTATCAAGTCGTTAATTATCAAGCCGATTAAGAAAGTGTTTAGATTCGGAAGAATAGAAATGGCTTCTTTGTTGCGACCATTTCCGTCTATCGATGACTGAGAAATTTTGTTCAACTCCTCGGTCTCATAAGCGCCGGAGTGACTATCACTTTCTGACAGTGTCTCCAGCATTCTGTAGTATACTTAATTTCGTTATTTTTTGACGTGAAGTGTATGCCATTATACGTTTCTAAATTAAGCAGAGCCAAAATTATGAATTTAAACAAGTAATTATTATTATTATTAAACTGCTTTAGACTGTAGTACTTTTTAAACACTATATATACTGAGATTTTTTAGACATGTTTTTAGTTTTTATAGTTTTTTTTATTATGGAAAACGTATAATACAAATACAAATACAGACCCACTGTGACTACGAGATAAAGGAAATACCTATTTGTAGTTAAGGCTGAGTAATGTTTGGACTACGCTTTTAGAGTTTGTTTATTATTACACCCTTTCTCTAGTAGTAATTCTTGTTTTTTAACACCATACAATAAACATTACCTTCTGCTTAATGTTTTAGATATACATCAAACCCCACACAGGAAACATGGATTATTACAATTACAGATACGTACCAGAACTCCACCGGGAAGACATAATTCTGAACATTAAGGTATAAAAGAACTTTAAAGTGAAGGCTTGCTGTTTATTAGTGTTTCACTATTTAGCATCTTCACTAATTAGCATCTCAGTGATTTCAATATTGCACCACTACTGAGCAATCGTTTTCAGAGCAACAACCTGTTTTGGGTTTCTACACCATATTGTATAGGGCAGTGACACTACGTTGTATTATGGTATATAACTCTATGGTGGAGCCAGTAACTGGGATAGCGGCAAGGGTCACTGGAGGAGGAATAGAAGGGCGTCTTACTGAAGACAATGCTGTTAAGAGTGGATTTCTTAGGCCTATAACGCACGATTTTTGTCGATTTGTTGGCAGTTGCTGACATTTTTAAGCAAATGGAATCTTTATTTTCCGATTACCACCTCGCAGCAGAAGGGATTGGTGAAAACAACGTTTCTTTAAGCCTATGAAAGCCGCTCTCAAAGGACTGCCTTGACTAGAAGTACCGTTGTTTAACCCTCCATTTTAATTTAGTGCCCCTTGCAGGTATCGCTCTTGTAGCCAATATGACGTCACTTGATGCTGTTCTATATTTTCAGTTAGTGTCTTGGGCTAATGATTAAAAAGTCTATAGCCAGTTGATTATACTCCAAAAGAGCCAATCTCAGATAGGTAATTGAGCACCCCTACATAAATTTAACTAAATTCACGTCCCACTCATTCAGTATGTACACATTTGAGCTAACTCAACAACCAACTACTGTTGTTTAAAACCCAAACTTGAGGTACTTGCCTACCCCAATAGAAAATACTAGTTTAACACCAGTAAAATCCATGAAACACTCTTAAACCAATGCTAGTACAAAGAAAATGTCAAACTCTATCAATGTTTATAAAATGGCTGCACATTCTTTGCTACCATTTGAAACATTAAAGAATAACACAGATTAGCAAGAGGCTGTCCAGTCATTCTGAGTTAGCAAAAGTAGCTTCTCTGGACTGATACTGGTGGAGGGTGTCCATTAATGAATAAATTTGTTGCTTAAATGGGATTAAAACGTTACCTCTTGTACAATTTGGAAACTTGTGTCATTCCAGGAAGTCGACATACCAGAATCCTTCAAGCATTTATGCATACCAGAGCATGAAAATGAAATCTGTAAACTGAACTGTCTGCAATGGAAACTTTTCAAGAAAATCTCATGCAGGTAATGGAAATACAGTGCAAGTGCATAAACAGTCATTAGTGCGTTAGTGCATTATCTTAGTTTAGTTGTTGTAAATCATGGATTCATGAGATTTCTTGATGAAATAAATGTGCTTGCAAAGGCTCATCCATAAATCCCAAGTTTTCGAAATTTGTTTTGATTACTGGATACATTATTGCACTATGTTGCAAATTTTGTATGTTGCCAATGTTTACTGGGGCTAATGGCCAATTAAGTCTTTATCTGTTTAATGTGTCATAGGTTAAATTATCTACGCCTTGTTATTCCATTTCCGGTTCCTGCCTCTGGAACCTTCGAGAAAATTCCATTTCCCATAATACCCTTGCTATTTCGCGATTGTCAGGGGTAACCAAACCGCATAAAAGCAGCGGTCTGACCATGAAAAATCAAAGTCTTCGGGCCAGACACCCGGCTGGTCCTACTCGACCCCTGCTAGGCCCTTCTGGTTAGGGGAATTTCTGGCTACTAAGCCTTTAGTGGGCCTGTTTTTACTGTTTTTACTGTTAGGGTAGCTTCCCCGGTTAGGCCCAAAGTAGGCTCGTTTCTTTCAGTCCCAAACTTAAACCTAAAGTTGTGACCCTAACATCCCCACTCAGTCTGGACCTCTCTCCCACCTTTGCTAGTTTTTCGTCACACTATCCTTGAAAGTTCGACATGCTCCCAGCCAAAGCCGTGGCACCAGCAGGAGAGAGGGATAATTCTGCAAGGAAAGTCCAGTCAGAAATTCCTAGGATCTTTTATACGCGACAGTTGACACTAACATAGGCAGCACAGGGTCCTTTTCGTCTCAAACAAGGCCTGGGGTGGCTTAGGTCAGGGCTGAACCTTGGACCTCAGGCATATGAGATTGTAGTGCTAAACTACAGGCCAGCTTGCCCCATGGAAATGTACCAGGCATGTGTATTTGTGCAAGTTTATCCTAGCATTATCAATCCTACCCAAAAACCGTGTTTCGTACATATTTTATTTATTTGTTGTTGTGCGTTATCTTACCAAAAACAATGTGTTTTAATTACGTGAAAAAAGAAATTAAGATTTATCTACCTAATTGTCTAAATTTAGCTGAATATTTTCCATGTAAAATTACGTTATCTTAATACGCATGGTAGTTTTATGATAAAATTTACAGCACCATTTTAAATTTTCAATCGTTTAACATGCAACAAGTCCATTCAAATTTATGTTGCCGAAAACCTAGTATAATGTATACAGTGACGGAACCACGAAAATGTTAAGAATTTACATAAAAAAATGGCTCGATTATAAAGTCAGTGATTTGGGCGTGGAATAGTTCATTACCCTTTCGAACCAAGCCATTTAATTTGTGGTGAAGCTAGTTCCTAAATTTGGTGGCGTGTTTGAAATCAGGGCAAGAAAACGAGTATCTTATTGTGGCGTAAGAAATTATGGTTGTAGTGAACAAAACCCATTAAATTGTCAACGAATATCCGTAAAATATTAAAAATCGTTTCTTTAAGCTTAAAATAACTATTGTTTCTGCCGTAGATTGAGATGTGTTCATATGAGTAGCTTAAAATGTTGTATAAGTGCCTGCTTGCTTAAAAGCGAAAACTAGTGTCCGGTAGATGAATGGGAATAATAATTAACGCTAATATTCATTTTATTTAGTTGCTACTGGGCCTAGACAGTTTTAAAACTTACTGGAAAATCAAAATAATTTTTTATAGCTTTTTCTCAGCTTTTGTAGATGTCCGTTGATCTAATAATAAATCTTTTTTGTGGCTGCTGCATCATTCCCAAACAAGGGAGTATACCTAATCACGTGTAAAGTCTAATCTCTAAGTTACAAGGGGTTTTTCGGAAGAAGTTTATGGGGAATGCATGTAATAATGTGAAAGTAAAACACTGTATATCTCTTTGAGCTTTTATTTTATTATCATGTTATTACTGATACCTATGTAAGAATTGAAGAAGGTACCTGCTTTCAAGTTGCTTACACAAGCATGAAAGTTATTCAATGTAGTACTTAATTGTCATTCTAAATTATAAATTTAGTATTCGATACGTTTCGATACTCCATTTTTTATCATCTGCCCGATTAAGTTGCAGTAAAATGGGCAGTAAATTGCGATAAATCCGAGTTTTCTTCAAAATGGTTTAAAATATTTTCTTATCGAAATTTTCAAAATATTTACTGTTATGTGTCATATTTTCTGTAAGTTTTTCTTACAAACAAACTGTTTTCCCCAAGAAAAATTTGAACGGGCATTGCTGCTGCACCTACATGTCTTTTTGGAATTTATCAAAGAGCTTTCTATTCCCTGTAGCTTGGTATGTTATTTAGTCCTTTATTTATTCATTATTTAATTTTGGATTTGATAATTTAAGTAATCATTATTTAATAATTTATTTAGCTAGGTAGGTTACCTATACGTGAATACGCTGATCGTTTCAGTTTCGTGGTTTGACTTCATGATGCACCATAAAAATAATTGGTGGAGCGTAAAGTAACCTATAATGGACACCGAATTGCAAAATGTTGGTTGGTTGCACTTTTGTAGTCTGGGTAGAGCCCAAACCAAAGGATTAGATTGCTATGAAGTTTGACACATTGCTAGATTGCCCCAAATGTTTTGCTGATCTTGAATTTGTTTTAAATTGATCAATTATTATCCAAGAAATTAAGATTTTTCGAACTTATCGATGTAGCACTCGCCATTGTAAATTTGGAATCCTGAATAGTTAAGAAATTCTGACAATCATACACTGTGCTACTGGTATATAATCAAGTGAACTTTTAAAAACTGTCAAAACCAACCATCGTTGCTTCTTTATAGATAACAATCTTTTTCTAAATAACTCAACAAATAATAACATTTGATTATCGCATTTTTAACCACTAGAGGAAGGTAGGTAAATGGACAAAAATAAAAAGATTCGTTAATGACTAACATTTGTAAGAATGCTTGGAGGAATCCACCCAACATGGCGGCTCAAACTAACATTTACACTATCAAATCGCCGTGCTTGATGAAAAGGCTTGTATAAAACGAAAAATTTCAGCAGACAACGTGTTTATACCTCAACACGGAACAATAAAATGGCTTCGTACAGTATTTTCAAGATTCCTACGGTTGATTTGGAAACTGAACTCTCAATCCAGTGTCGCAAGAATGAATAGGCTTAACCTCAAAGGCACGAAAGTATTGTAGTTTTATTGATACCCTAGTTGACAATATACTTTTTAAACAACTGCAACTAACTTGTTAATATCATTTTTTCATTTTGGTTACACGTTCGTAGTGGTTGTAAGACCCTTTCTATGCATGTTCTGCGGTTTCTTCATTAAACCTGTTCTTTTTCATCGAACACATTTGGGAAAATGTGCCCAAACTTATATTGTTGCCATAAATAAATAACAATTCGTTTTATAGTTTTATTTAAAACAATACACGTTTTATTCAACTGAAGGTTAGGTATCAATTTCAATACAGTTTAGGGCCGAGTAGAACAATAATAGGGATCGGCCGCTATGAATTTTACCGATGTGATACGATACCGATGAAGGGCAAACCTATCCGATCCGGTCCGGTGCCGATGCCGACATCGATGTCAATACCCATAATAATAATAAAAAATCATGACTAAAAGTTTGAATTCCATGCAAATTCAACTTCAGTTTCTGGTTTTACGTGGGTTCCAACCATTGTGATTGTCCAAAAAATTCTACGCAGCAATAACATAATTTTTACTCTTATTCCTACTTATGGCTTCAGTACATCCATCTTCTCAGTTAGATTTTAAGCTGCTCGTTGTAAAACTTAGAGCATTGGGACTGTCACGTGCTACATTTTCATTACAAACTGAGCAAATGGCTTTTCATTTTTCACTTGGTTATTGCATTTGCCGTGTTTTGTGTCACTTGTGTAGGGAAAACAGTTGCGTTTCTTGGCATAACGAATATCTGTATCGGAAGCCTTTCAGTGGTCCGATACCGATACAGCAAAAATACCAATAAATACAGATTATACCAATACCGATATCGGACTATCCCCAAACACTAATTCCTAATTGATGTATGTTGCATCATATTTTCAGGCTAGCCTACATGCCAGAAGCCGATCCATCTTTGTGCAAGTCATCAACGGAAGAAGAAAAGAGTCGTTTGATTTATTTGGACCTTTTCCTAACCCCAGATGGCGCAGACGATTGCAATTGCTTACCTAAATGCATCACAACAGTTTACGACACCAAAGTTTATAATGCTCTAACAATTCCACCACGCTTTCATGCTATGATGCGTTTTGGCCTAGGTAATCCTATAATTGAAACCTATCGAGAGGAGTATAAATATCCATTGGTGAAACTCTTGTGTGATATTGGGGGTTGGAGTGGGGCATTATTAGGATTTTCTGTCCTGGCTATTGCTGAATTATTGTTGTCATTGAAATGTAATGGTCTGCAAAAGAAAAAAAAATAATGATGTTGCTCACTTAAAACTCCCAGTAAAATCACCATAGCAACAACAAGATAATGACGAACTATTTGTTTGGAATGACATCCAAGCTGCGACACGTTAACTGAAGTTACGATAATTCTTCAAATGCTTACGAATTCGTTGCATTCTCTTTATTCCACTCACTAATGAAGTTTTTGCCTTTGCAACTTAATTTACAACTGGCTGTGTAACACAATAATGGTGAATTCTCAACGTTAATCCTGAATGTAATTTTAAAGCATGGCATTAAGAGTCAATCTATAATCAGTTGAGTTGAGAAACAGTGCAAATTATTTAAAAAAAACATTATAAACATCGTGCTTCTTAATCACGGTAACGAATCAAAGAAAACTCGGTGGTAGACATAATTATTTTGACAGTCAATTGCAGACTAGCAAATGCAGTCATCTCTTTATTACCTTACTTTCGTTCCGACCAATGTTACAGTGATGGAGTATCCCGTAGTAGCACAGTTGCAACGATACTTAACGATGGACAACAATGGTGGAAAAGTTATCTTGCATACTTATGTTATCCTACAAACATGTCATACAGATTTTTTTTGCATACTTTTAGCTTTCTTACAACTCGACCTTCTTTATAAAACAACGTACAGCAATGTGGGTAGCTATTTTGCATTTTCCAGCACTAGACTTTGTAAAACTCCTACATTAACTTGAAACTGAAGCCGCACCTCCATCCTCTGCCTTGTCGCTCGAGTGGCCCTGCATAGGACAAGGTAAACAATAGGGTGTTTTGTCAGACTTCAACGAATCTATTGTAGCAATATACCACTAGTAATGTTCTTTGCAAGCATGTTTACAATAATCTTAGTTGGATGGAAAGGACTGACAGTTGTTTTGATTCCGAATGTAGCAAACAATGGAACTAAGAAATAACTCCGCCAGTCTACAAGGAAACTTTTGTCATTATCACCGTGGATAGCTGATTATTATGATAACCAATCCTTGCACCGTAATTAGATCCAACGTGAAACATAGTGGCATCTAGCGTCAAAACCATCAACAAAAAAGCTTCAAGGTGAGCTCAGATGAAGCGTGCTGCGTTCACTAAATTAACCAGGCCCATGGGTCAATTTGCATTCGAGTGTGATTGAAGTACAGCAAGTGTTGTAGTTGGCTGCTTGGAACTGTCAGATACTGTAGCACATGGTACACCTGGCTCAGTTAGTATTATACGGTTACTCCATTGTTGCTCAATCTTTTGGAAAACAAGGAAATGCTAAATTCTTCTTTTTTACTGTTAGCAGTATTTTCGCTTGGTGCTGCTACACAAAACGGTAGTTACATAAGGAATGTTACAGTATGGGTTTTACAAAAAAATTGGCTGGCGTAAGCAATTTAATGCGCACTTTTGGTAGGTCGACGTCATTGAAATTGTCGAATAGGGTACTTTCTTGGACGTTTATATACCACCTCGATGTCCTTCTACCGAAAATGAGCATCAAATTGCTTACGGCAGCCTATCGCCGCAAAATTCATGATGTAACCAATACTTGTACAAGTCTAATAACTTGGTGACTATGCAGCTCGATTCTCATTAAGCCGACAGTTTCTGCAAGCTCGTGATGTAAGTTGGAAGAAATCACCCTGGGCACAAAACGTTACAATTCAGAGTTTTAAATTGCGGAAGAGGTACTATTTACATTGTGCTTATTTGATAAATTTGTATATATGGCACAAGTTCAGCTTATGCACAAACCCAAAATAAAAAAAAAGTATACAAAAAAATCTTGAATCTTCACACAAGATTCATTTCAATTCGTGGAAAGCACTCTAAGTTCTCCACACTTCTCCACACTTCTCCGCACTTGTCCAGAGTTCTCCACACTTGTCCAGAGTTCTCCACACTTGT